>JACGWO010000012.1:10603510-10633531 GCA_034509735.1 Sesamum alatum | reverse complement strand
TGAGAAATACCATCCTTTAAAATACAAAAATCCATTTTTATTGATGGTAAAGGAATATACCTCCTTGTCAAGGATCGGAATAGATACAATGTTTTTAATCATGCTAGGTATATAGATACAGTCGTTTAGTACAATCATAACATGACTACTAATGGCTAACTCCATTGATCCTACGGCTTCCGCAGCAACAGCCTTGTCATCGCCTAGCCTCAGGATCATCTCATCTTTGGTTAGCCTTCTACTTCTTTGCAGTGCCTGCACACCACATGTAGTATCAAATACCCATGAAGCAGAATTAGTTATCATGTTTACTTCAACCACAAACACACCTGGATTGGAGAGGATTTGTGGGCACTCCCTCTTCCAATTCCCCTTTCCTTTGCAATGCATGCAGACATCATTTGCCTTGGACCGCTAAGAACCACGGGCCTTCCATTTCCCTTTGCCCATCCCCACCGAGGCAATAGGGGCGCCTGGAGCACGAGCAGGGCCCCAACCGTCTTCCGTTTTTCCTTCTTCCTCTTTCATAGTCCGGCCCTCTTTCCATTCTCCTTGGAGGTCGAAGCCTCTCCTATCAATACCGCCGACGCCGACTTGTGGGTCGTTGCCTCATATTGAACCAGCATGTTGATCAACTCATGGATAGAATTTTCAAGTCCATTCATGTTGTAGTTTACAACAAACGGGTCATAGGACGGAGGAAGCTACTGGAGGATCACGTCAATGTATGTGTCATTGTTAACCCCAGCTTTAAGGTCCTTGAGGTTCTTGTTAGAATAGGTGACCATGTAGCCAATCTTGGCAGGCGAATTGTAACCTATGTCTGAACAATTTCAAGAGTTTGATAAATTATTAATGAATAAGAAGTTAAATTCATTTGGCATTTACTTTGTTTGTATTCACTTTATCCGCTTTATACATATCTGTTCACTACGCAAATAAAGCCCACGGACTGAAAACGTATTTCGGGGACTGGAACTACGCTTGGAGGTAGTCCATAAAATCAGTCCCGCCAAATCTGTTCGGAAATCTCCAAGTCAAGAAATCTCGAAATTGGGGTACCGAGATTCCCCTTGAGACATGCACTAAGCATCTGCTGTCGTATTTCATCGACGGGTGATGAAGGTCGTCTGAGCAATGTTAGTGGGTTAGCCTGCTGGGGAGCAGCT
Organism: Sesamum alatum; assembly: GCA_034509735.1. NCBI lineage: Eukaryota > Viridiplantae > Streptophyta > Magnoliopsida > Lamiales > Pedaliaceae > Sesamum > Sesamum alatum. The sequence goes on along the minus strand of JACGWO010000012.1, from coordinate 10,632,362 downwards.
GACTGAGGTGACTCGCGGGAACCGTCTTACGGAGGACCTTGAGTAGGGTCGGTTAGGTATGACGTGTGTTCCCGGTTCCAACAGTACAGGTCAAGTCATTTGACTTGAGGAACTGTTGAGTTTAGCTGTATATAAGGGTTGTATCTTAGATATGGTGAGAGATTGCCAAAAAGCACTTGAGTCGTCATAAGCCATGTCTAGTGCAACTCCAGTGTACAGAGTGACAGTAGTTTCCAAGAAAGGATCTGTCTCCTGTCAAAAAGGCATTGACAGTTGAGTCTCACAAATGCTCTGTGTCTTGTCCCTAAAATCTGTGACCATAGTAACTGAACAGAAGGGAAGGTTTCCCTTGCGGAGTTTAGTAAAGGACAGACCGACACTTAGGTCCAAAATGGGTACCTGCATTTTCTATGCCCTAGACCCTAAGTGGTGAGACCGTAGACGGAAGGACAAGTGTATTGTCAAAGCCTAAATGTTCATCCCCGTACATTCACCTAGTCTCTAGTGCCATGGACTGTTGCTAGATGGCCACCCATGTTAACTGGCGGATTCTAGGAATCCGACCAAGTCTAGCTGAAGGTGAACCTAAAGAGTCAGACACAATCCGCACACATTAAAGTATTTAATTTACAATTAAATATTTGGAGAAATGGAATGATTAAATTAGATTTAATCGGATCCTTAATTTTCTTGGAGAGAATTAATTCCTTTTATTGGATAAAAGGGATTTATCTAATAAATTAGATTTATTAGAAAATTAATTTAATGGGCTTAGAATAAATATTTATATTTAATATATTTATTTATTGCCCTTGGAATATTTAAATAGGTTTTTAAATATTCCATTAAGTTAAATTAATGGTTGAGATTAAAAGGAGAGATGGATGGCTAGGATTAATTTGACTAGGTCAAATTACTACTTTGACTAGGACTTTGAAGAGGATTGAACTCCTCCTCTATATATACTCCTAGCCCTTCACCTTTAGAGAGATGATGAATGTTCACACACACACACACACACACAGAATTCGTGTGCTCTCTCCCTCTCTATCTCTCGTCCGCCCTCTCTCTTCTCTTTCCCAGAGAAAACATTCTCTTATTCTTTTGTGCTAACAATTGAACATAGGAGGATTAATCCCGTTAAACTAATAACATGTGATTGATCCGTTCTCTCCAAAATACTTGTTTGTTCGCTAGCACGAAGTTCAAGATACGTGGGCGGATTGCATGTCACGAATTAGAGGGTCTCCCATACGAGATCTTGGAGCAAATCGGGGAACAACGCGAGTACCGGTTAGAAGAGGAAAACGACAAATCGGTAGGTTTTCGTTACGTTTTTTCGTCCTCTTTATTTTACAAATCCTATGGCCTCCATGATTGCTATGCATGTGTTTATAATTCATGAGATACACCGAACACCCGGAAATTTCAAGGGCACACACCTTGAACGTGTTTTATTTTAATACGTATTATGCATGTTTAAATTTTTTAATTTAAATTATATGTGCTTCCGCATTTGCGCTATTCCCGAGACGATCCACACGCCTACCCAAGGCTTTCAGTGGTATCAGAGCCCGGTTCGGTGTATAGGCCTAGGGTTTTGTGTGCGTTTTGAGCATGAAAAACGTGTTTGGCATGTTTTAATTATTTCTTGATATTTTATTGTTAAAGCATGTCGTTTTTCTTGTTTCAATTTCATATGATTTTTGAATGTTGGTATTTTCTGTTTTCCTTGAGAAACGGGGGGGCAAAAATCGAACGAAACGGAGAAAACGCAGCACGCGGCCAGCCGGTGGCTGACCGCGCGCGCTGTGCGCTCAGGCAAGGCGGGCGCGCGCAGGCAGGGAGCCTGCGCGCGGCCGCCTGCGCCAGGCACGCGCAGTCAAGCCTACCGGGCGGCACAGTCGGGCTGCAGGCGCAGGTGGGTGGCCGGACGCGCGTGAACATGCGCAGGGAATCCTGCGCGCGCGCGCCAGGCCAGCGCGCTGGAGCGCCCGGACGCACGGCCAGAGAAGCGCGCGCGCAAGCAGTCTGTGTGCTGGAAGGGCCGCATGCGCGTGCACGCAGACGATGGTGTTTGCGCGCGCGCACTGGGTAGGTGCGCCCGGTGCCCGTGCGCGCTTGTGCGCTTGCCCTACCGCCAGGCTGGCGCGCGCGCCGGGTCAGGCAGCGCCTGCGCGCGCAGGGGCAGCAGGCTGGGCCTGCTGACCTGCGTGCCGGCTAACTGTTGTCGGTGGCGGCAGCCGGTTGACGCCATCGCTTTTGTCGTTATTTTCAGTCTTTCTTTTTAAATTTTGGGATTATTCTGAAAATTCGTTTTGTTTGATTTTGCCTATTTTTCTAAAAACATTATTTTTGGGAGGTTAAGTTTATCGGATTTGGAATCCCGGGGTAACTTACCTACAAATAATGAGGAAGGGTCTTCCCAAACGGGAAATATTATTGCCAACGGTTGTACCATATTTTTTCATACGTGGCGCATTTATTTTATCGAGAATTGATGTGATTGGTAATCAGGGAATGTTAGCATATATTTATGTGATTGGATCATTTAATTATGTGCGTTGAATGGAAATGGATTATCGAAATATGACCTAATCTCGTATGCCAAATCTGTGCATTATCATGGTTATCACGTTTCTGTTTGTGTTCCGCAGTCATAATCCAATTAGACTGTTGAAGTATGTGCAGATCGTTCACCAATGTACCAAGCAAATGAGAAACACCATCATTTATAATATAAAAACCATTTTTATTGATGGTGAAAGAATATCCCTCATTATCAAGGACAGGGATTGATACAATATTCTTAATCGTGCCAGGTACATAGAAACAGTCGTCAGTACAATCCTAACATGACTACTAATGGCTAACTCCATGATCCTACGGTTTTTCCAGCAACGCCCTTGCCATCGCCTAGCCTCAGGATCATCTCATCCTTGGTTAGCCTTCTACTTCTTTGCAGTGCCTGCAAATCATTACAGATGTGAGCACCACACTCGGTAACCAACACCCATGAAGCAGAATTGGTTGTCATGTTTACTTCAACCACAAACATACCTGGATTGTAGAGGAGTTGTGGGAACTCCCTCTTCGAATGCCCCTTTCCTTGGCAATGCATATAGACATTGTTTGCCTTGGACCGCTGAGAACCACGGGCCTTCCCTTTCCCTTTGCCCATTCCCACCGGGGCAACAAGGGCGCCAGGAGCGCGAGTAGGGGCCGCAAACGTCTTCCCTTTTCCCTTCTTCCTCTTCTAGCGTCTGGCCCTCTTGCCATTTGCCTTGGAGGTCGAAGCCTCTCCTATCAATACTACCAACGCAGACTTGTGGGTCGTCGCCTCGTATTGGACCAGCATGTTGATAACTCATGAATAGACTTCTCAAGTCCGTTCATGTTGTAGTTTACAACAAACGGGTCATAGGACAGAGGAAGTGACTGGAGGATCACGTCAATGGACGTGTCATTGTTATGTCCTACTTTAAGGTCCTCGAGTTTCTCCACTAGGGAGAGCATCTTAACCCCATGACTCTATACAGACGATCCCTTAGCCAGCTTGGTGCCAAAGAATGCTTTTGTGGCGGCACATCTATTGTGCCTGTCCGGAACCGCATAAACCTCATTTATGCAGAGCATTATGGCGGAGACGTTGTCCAGACTCTCATATTGCTTCTGGATGTCGCTAGACATCGAAGTGTATATGATACTGCATATTTTCCGGTTGTCCTCATGCCATTTCTCGAACGTCAAACATTCTTCTTGCGTGGACCCCTCCGGTAAGTTGCTCGGCGATGGCTCGTCCAAGACGTAGCCTTAGTTCTCGAAACCGAGGACAATCCTCAGGTTTCTTAGCCCGTCTGAGTAGTTCGTTCTGTTAAACTTATTAGCCTCAAGTATCATGGTCAATGGATTCTTAGACATATCTACATTTAAAAAATGTAAAGCATAAATCAACAGATGATGGTAATATTATTATTCAAGTTGAAGACATGGTCTTTTAGTCTTTAACCTTTTACTATTTATACGAAAGTCCACCCCTCTCAAGTGGAGTTTCAAGAAACCATTTCCTTGTGCGCTTGGGATCCACAAGTATAATCTCATGCCCCGCTTTTACAATTCACATGAAGAAAACCCCATGAGAGATATCCAATATCATTCTCATCCAATGAGATTCCCAAGATATTTTGCCTCACCTATTCACATAGTTCCGAGGACTCCAAGCGAACCATGTTACTTAGTGTTGGGCCCAACCCATCAACCAAATCATGCCTCAACTGTCGCCCCTCACGACTCGTGAGACAGGGAAACAACGAGTGCAATCTCTTTGTTAACAATAATGGTGTAGCTTTCCCCTAGTTCAAGTGTGCCACGACTCGTGAGACCACACTTGGGTAGTGGTAGCTTCCTCACCACATTGCCGTGGATAGAAGGCTCCGACAGATCAAAATACCATTTTGATCCAAGTCCTTTTTGGCCTAATATTTAATTTGGTCCAACCAAATGGTAGTTTATCAAACGACCGAGACCTCATCACATTAAGTGTTTTAGCATGCATAAATATCCAATATCGATTAAAGCGTTTAAATAAATACGCCGCATGCAGAAAACACAGCATACCCCTGTTTGGATGATCACAAGCCCAACCTATGCGACCCACTGAGCCCGCAGTGAGTCTATGGTCTGTCTAGGGTGATCCTATATTATTACATATATAATGAACCCATTTGTCATTCCAATGGGCCTTTGGCTCTTCTTGTTTCACGCCTTGATGTTTCACCTTGGGCCTCCGACTCCATAGGCTTGTCAAAAATAAAACCTCACCAAAAACTATCTACTCTCATTACAAATAAAAGTAATACATGGAAATTTACAAACAAGCCTTAACATCATGAGGCTGAAAACTGGGAGATGATAGTGGCAAAACAGGAGGCACGCAGACCCACCCAACAGAAATGTAAATAAAATGACATACATCCATATACAAGGTTTAGGGCTTTTGTGATCATCCCATGTTGATCCCATCAACGTATATAACACAATTATACCAAATAATCATGCTTAACCATGGATATTCAAAATATCCAAGTGATGTCCAACATCACAAGGTACAGATATATTACTAATATGCAAAATTCAAATTTTAAATCTAATAGACATTACATACAATGCACCCAATGCATGTATTAAAGCCAAAATTAATTAAGCAAATTTGATCTAAGGAAAAAATTCAATAATTCCTAAATTAAATATGCAAGTTAATTTATTTTTAGAATAACGTGCAGAAATCCCAGAAAATCCAATTTTAAAAAAATATCGAAAAAACAGCTCAGCCGTTATGCCAGCTAGCCGCCCGAACGCACAGGGTTGTGCGCGTGCGGACGCGCCCTGTGCAGCGCTAACCGGGTGGCCAGCAGCTGCGCGCCTGTGCGCAGTGCCCGCACGCACGGCGTGTGCGCGCAGGCGCCTGCCTGCGGCGGCGCAATGTACACGGCACGCCCAGCCGCGCTCCCGCTAGCCAGTGGCCGGCCGACAGGGGCGGCAACCAACTGCTGCCGCTGCTGTCCCGTTTTTAATGTTTTTGTCGATCTTTTTTTTCAGCACATAATATACCATATATAAACTGAAATGAACATGCAATTTTAAGATCCAATCTTACAAAAATCGCATGCATAATGTCCATTAAATTCAAACAAATGAATGATCATATTGATTCATATATTCATACAACAAAACATGGTTATAAAGCAATAAAAGCTAGTAGATCATGCCAAGCACATAGATGTATGCCCCTTACATCGAACTGGACTCTGATACCACTTGAAGGGACAAGCGGAGCCGACCGGGAGAGCGAGCGGAAGCGTGGGGGGAAATAAATCGCGTAAATTAAATACAATAATCATAAAATCCCAAGGGATGTTCCCTTGGGTGCTCAACCGGGCGTTCAGTGTAGGATGTAACAATATTATATGCGTATATTGAACATAGGGCATAGAAAAATAATAAACTATGAATGCGTAAAAGACCGAAGTTACCTTTGTAGTTTATCTCGTAATCGACTACTTGCGTTGTTCCTCTCCGGAATGCTCACAAAGCTCAAAAATAGGAACTCTCCTAAGGTGATCCACACCACACCGAAAGAGATGCTCGTTTTTCTTGCTAGAGGAAAACGGATCTAGGAGGATTCGGTTTAAGAAGATCAGCGCTATCAATTAGTGTTCTTAAACTTACTTTGTTCTTTCAATTGATCCAAGATCAAATGAAGAACACAAGTTGTTAATCTTGATCTGTGGGCTTTGTTGCGATATATGTAAAATACCATTTTAGCATATGGAAAATGAGCGCAACAAAGAGAATACCAAATGTAACGAATACTCTTTTTATTCATTAGATAATATTACATTACATCTAGTTGTCAAATAGGTTACAAAATGCCAAACCTATTGGCATTCTGGTCATCTATTCTAACATTTTACCCCCTAAAAGGTCGTAATTTTCGGCCATGCCTCATAAGGAAGGAGTCCAACTTCTTCCTATTCCAAAAGTGGAATTAACACACCTCTTGGGCCAAAATTTAACTGACCGGGTTCCACTGTAATCCAATTACAACGAACCCAAAATTAAATCGAATTTAATTCAAGGTCCACTTAAATATTTCCCATTGATCTTTTAATCCAATTAAAAGATCCAATATCTCGATTCTCTATGTTAACCGATAAATCCCATTTACCGATTAAACTAGGGCCCGATACAATATCGGCCCGTACATCCAATGGACAATCCCTTAAGTAATTAACTCCAAGTCAATTTCTCCACCTTCTCGGTGATTTGTGTGTGACCTTTTAGGTTCACCCTCAGCAAGACTTGGGCCCATGTCCAACAAGGGGCCCGTTACCATGGGTGGCGGTCTAGCAACGGTCCATGGCACTAGAGACTAGGTGAATATTGGCGTGAACATTTAGGCGCTGATTCCGTACGGGTACGATCCTTCCATCTACCCTATCCCAGCTTTAGTCTAGGGTATGGAATTGGGCATTGATTCCCATCCTTGACTAGGCATCTATGCTTAATACTCAAGACTACGCATGCCTTATTGCATCAACACAGGAAATCATTTCCTATTCAACCAACCACTGTGGCCACAGGTTTAAGCAGCATGAATGTGTCTCCGAGTGCATAGGAGATACCTATGTCACATACTGACAGGGGACGGATCCTCTTCTTGGAACCCACCGTCCTCGCTACACATTCTCACTGCACTGGACAAGGCTTATAATGATTATCTTACAGAATGATCACCTCTCGCCAGATCCAAGATACAACGATCCTGTATAGGACTGCCATGGTTCCTCAAGTGTGAGGACTACTCCCGTACTATCGGAACCGGGAAAATCCAATCATACCGACCAAGCCTCCAAGGCTTTCATATATTCCCTTGAGTCAGTTCAGTTGGCTTCACCCCAATTGACCAACTCACCAAGACCGTGTAGGCGTCCCACACCGGTCGCCGATGAAACACGACACTCATCCAATGAGCACGACTCTTGATGCAAGTCTCTGTAGGGCTCTCGATGCCCTATCTCGTGGCCTCGACTTGGAATGTTTTAGACCCAACTCTTTATCAATTGGTTTCATGACCACCATCCAATGTGTGGCCCAACTGCATGAGTTGTTAATCATGGTCTGTGGGCGTTGTTGCGATATATGTAAAATACCATTTTAGCATATGGAAAATGAGTGCAACAAAGAAGGTACCAAAGGTAAGGAATACTCATTTTATTCATTACATAATATTACATTACATCAAGTTGTCAAATAGGTTACAAAACGCTAAACCTATTTGCTTTCTGGTTACCTATTCTAACAGATAGCTCCTCGATCAATGGCTTCAAGCACAAATTGGTCAGACACTTCGGATTTGACGGTCTAGGGACAACTATCGAGAGGAACATATACTCAGACTTCATGCACATCTCCGTTGGGAGATTGTACGGTATAAGTATAACCCGACAACATGAGTACGTACGACTATACTGCCCGTGGGCGCCGCAAACCCGTCTGTGTACTACCCTAGCCTAATATTACGGGTCTCTAATGCAAAGTTAGAATATGTCTGGTCGAAATGCCTCCAAGCCTTTACATCGGATGGATGACACATAGAGCTGTCCTCTGTGTGGCATGCCACATTATGTGCTTTGCAGTCCTTGACAAAGCATACAACCTCTGCAGTCAGGGAGTAAACAACAAGTACCTAAGACATAGGGGGACTTCTGACGACGGGGGTCTCGCTCCCTGGTCGGCTTTTACGTAGCGTCTTCACAAAACTTGCAGTAGTCCAGATCAATGTCGTCCTTCCAGTACAACATGCAACTATTTTTACACGCATCAATCTTCTCAATAGGTAGATCCAAGTCCCTTATCAGTCTCTTCGTACAGTAGTAATCGGGGGGCAGAGTGTGATCGTGGGGCATTATACGATCAACCCACTGGCACAGTTGATCGTATGTTCACTTGAAAAAATTACCCTTGGCCTTGCTATTCACCAAATCAGCAATTGTCGCCCACTGCGATTGGACGCAACTGCTTTACACCGGCTATTCAACAGCATGCACTACGTCAAAAAACCGGTCTAACAACCCTGAGACATAATCATAGGGTCCACCCCCATACCATGAACTATGACTGGTATTAGTAGGATAGAAGCTCGTACTTTCATCAGGCATATCCTCGTGGTAGGAAGAAAAATAAACTAGGCCAGTTGCATCATAAACCATCCTCTGCGCCCAATGCAAACTACCCTCCTCCTGAGTAGCTAGGGTTTGTTCCTCCGGCACTGGAGGGTAGTCACAACATCGAAGTACTCCTGCACCCTCTCATCACCATGCGAACTCCAATTATTATAGTTTGGCATAAACTCTCTCATATATGAGTCAACATGATGTCGTCAGGTGTTTTGTACACTTCGTTTTTGCAATTCGAACACGGGCACCTAATCTAATCTTCATCCATATACGCTGAGATTGAGCCCCTTTTATGAAAGTCTTAACACCATCCTCAAACTCAGCCATAAGACTGGCTGTTTGGGAGGTTCTCCTCATACATCCATCTTCTCAATTGCCTTAACATGATTATCACTATATATACGAATATATATAATTATATTTCAAACTAATAAAATAATAAAACTATAATAATTAAATTGCATTTTATTTAACAAAAATCAAGTTGTTACTTGGACAACCAACTCAACAGATCAATGGTATAAAATGATGCAATTCTAGGACTGCTAATTGTATATGCACGAAACCCAAGAGAGATTGAGAGTGTATGTGTGGTTAATCAATTTTAGAACAAATAAAATGAAATGAAAACAATATGCAACACACACATATATAAATTAATTTGGAACAACTTATGGTATAAAAAATATAGCCGTTTAATTGTGACCGCTAGACTGACTAATTATTAAATAGGACCGGCATCTGGAACGGCTTTTGCTGCGCACAACTTGCCACTTAAATCGAGCTGTTAGACTGAGTGAATATTGCAAACAACCTTCAAAAAAATGTATTGCTTTCGAACAAAAGCTGCACCTATTGGAACGACTTTGGATTGATTTTCGCATAATGTAATTTCAAATGATTTTTTCCACGATAACTATAACAGAAACTCTTATAATTTGCGTAGCCATTACTGCATGTAAAAAACCGTCCCAGAAACTATTGAAATGTTGCAGTCGCCATTGCTTTGGGATTGTCTTTGTAATGGTTATATGCGGTCACAGTCATTTATAACGGTTGTCAGGGTAGGTTTTAGAACGGCTAGTTCTAGCAATATGGATGGTCGTTTCAAGTTTAAATGGGTCATACCAACATGTGTTTCAACTTGTACTGGTCGTAATCTTGTAACGACTTTATGAACACCAGATACTTTGTAATGGTCTTTGTAACTATACGGCCGTTACAAAGTTACAAATTTTAATTCACTAGCTAAATGACATTAGCAAATATTTTTTATTTCAAATTTATTACAAAAAAATGTTTCTATTCCAAAACAACCGTTACAAATCCCGCATTTTTCTTGTGGTGTACTCAAATTGTGTAAAAGTAAATACATTATGTTATTAAATTGTCGCCCCCATATTTGGTGTCCTTAAAGTGCCACCCCCAACATATATAAAGAGAAATATTATTTAGTCTAAAATAAAATTTAGTTGTATTTATATATGTAAACATTTTATTAATTACTAAACTTAATATATATTTTATGAATATTCATTGGGAATATTTTCATTAGTCTTTCTATACATAAACAAATTACATAACTTTAATAAATACATAGCTATTGGATTTTAAATTTTAAAAATTCAAGGGTCCAAATTTTTCTTTTTTAAATTTAAATATTATGTTCATACATATATATATATATTTTTGTTACTAGTAATATAGAATAAATAAACCTATTGGATAATAAATTCCTCATGATCAAAGGTCCATATTAAAGTATTTTGACTTTATATATTTATATTATAAAATTTTATAAAAATAAATGATATATTTATATCATTATATATAAAGTAAATAATAATAACATATATATATATATGCAACTTAGAGGCATGACAGTCGCTGCCTCCGTCTTGGACAACAATCATGATCGTCGCCCACACTCTTCGTCACCCACAGAAGGACAAGGCAGCGATGGGGGAACAGAAAGGGCACTGTCACCCTCTACATGTCGCCATCGCCCAGAGAAGGAAAGCAGGGAGATCGCAAGGAGAAGGGCGTCGCCGCCCCCTAATTTGTGCGACGATGAATTCGCCTAGAGGGCAACGTCGCATCGCATGGTTGGATTTGGGGAAAGCCGTCGGCCCTAATTTTTGTTGCAACAGCCACCTTGGTCGGTGGTTCCTGCAAAAAAACAGTTAGAAAATAATTCATTATTTTAATTATTTTAAAACTAATAAAAATTATTGAAAGTTGTATTTGAAAATGAATTAGTTATAATCAAAATTATATTCTTTATATTATGGTTACTAAAAACAAATATTAAATTTTTGAGATAAGTTAAACTAGAATTGGTACTAGCTAAAATATAAAATACGAGTATTCAAAAATTGGTACGACCAATAGGTTTTCTTTTTATAATAGTGTAGATTAGTGACACATCTATAGTGACAATATAAATATAATAACAATAAGTGATTATTGTCACAAAAGTTGTCATTATACATGGGTCACTAATTATTTTCGGGGATAATTTAATGCACAATATTTTGTCACTAATTCTTATTAATTATAATTTTTTACAAACTTATCACTATTAAAACGTTGACATTCATTATTGTGAATAAAAAGTCTTGTCAATAAATATATATAATTAGTGACAATATAAAATTTTTCATCGCTAATTTTCTATTTTCTTGTAGTGTATGGGGTGACAATTTAATAACATCATGTACTTTTTTTACGCTTTTTGAGTACTTGGGCACCAGACTCCCCAAATTTGGTCGAAATGAGTTGATTTGACAGTTTTAGGGTATTTGGAATCGGGGTTGCAACTAACTAAGCAAAATAAAATATTTTCTATTCCAACTACGACGATGATGGGAAAAGTAAATTTGAATTTTAGTCCTCTATGTTTTAAGTGGTGAACATCGTAGTCCTGTAACTACGGGCTTGGTAATTTAAGTCCTGAAATTTATTAGTTCTTGGAAATTTAGTACTTTGGAGGAAAATTAACCTGAATTCTATTGGAGCAATTGAGAATTTTTCGAGTTTGACAAAAAAATTACATGTGGTAGATTGGCAACACTCTCTAGTCAACTTGTTGGGAAATTTATAGTATTGTTAAATATACATACATATTTCAAGAGTTTGATGTCTCCCAAACTTGTAGTTAAGGAGGACTCCTCTTGAGTAAAGAGTTTGTAGTCTCCTATACTTTGTATTGGGATTGAATTCCTCTTGTGCACACCGATAAATAGGGTGCTCCTATGGAACTAAAAGATATTCAATTTGATGTATATTCTCTCAAAGCCTCACACAAATAGCTGTTAGAATAGGTGACCATGTAAGCCGATTTTGGCGGGAATATGTAACTTATGTCTAGACAATTCTTTGGTATTTGATAAAAACATTTATGAATAAAGAAGTGAAAATTCATATGGCAATACTTTGTTTACGTTCACTTATCTGCGTTTACATTTCTATTCACTACGCAAACAAAGCCCACGGACTGAGAAACGATTTCGGGGACTGGGACTACGCTTGGAGGTAGGTCCATGAAATCAGTCTTACCGAATCAGTCCGGAAATCTCCAAGTCAAGGAATCCCGAAAATGGGTACCGGGATTCCCTTTGAGACATGCACTAAGCATCTGCTGTCGTATTTCATCGACGGGTGACGAAGGTCGTCTAAGCAGTGTTAGTAGGTCAGGATGCTAGGAAGCAGCTGACTGAGGTGACTCGCGGGAACCGTCTTACGGAGGACCTTGAGTATGGTCAGCAAGGTATGACGTGTATTCCCAGTTCCAACGGTACAGGCCAAGTCCTTTGACTTGAGGAACTGCTGAGTTTACCTGTGCATCAGGTCTGTATCTTAGATATGGTGAGAGATTGCCAAAATACTCTTGAGTAGTCATAAGCCATGTCTAGTGCAGCTCGGGTGCACAAAGTGACAGTAGTTTCCAAGAAAGGATCTGTCTCCTGTCAAAAGGCATTGACAGTTGAGTCTCATGTATGCTCTGTGTCTTGTTCCTGAAATCTGTGGCGACAGTAACTGAACAGAAGGGAAGGTTTCCCTTGAAATGTTTAGTAAGGACAGACCGACACTTAGGTCCAAAATGGGTACCTGCATCTTCCGTACCCTAGACCCTAAGTGATGAGACCGAAGACAGAAGGACAAGTGTTCTGTTAGAGCCTAAATGTTCATCCCCGAATATTTCACCTAGTCTCTAGTGCCATGGACCGTTGCTAGATGGCCACCCATGGTAACGGGCGGATTCTAGGAATCCGACCAAGTCTAGCTGAATGGTGAACCTAAAGAGTCACACACTATCCACACACACTTAGTATTTAATTTGGAATTAAATATTGGAGTAAAGGAATGATTAAATTAGATTTAATCGGGTCCTATATTTTATTGGAGAAATTAATTCGTTCTATTTGATAAAGGGAATTAAATTAATAAATAGGATTTATTAAAGGGTTGATTTAAATGGGATTAGAATAAATAATAATATTTATTCATTATATTATATTTATTCTTTTAGCCTTTTGGAATATTTAATGGGATATGAATATTCCATTAAATTAAAATCAACGGTTGAGATGGAAAGGGGAGATGGAAGGCTAGGATTCGTTTGACTAAGTCAAACACTAGTTTGACTAGGACTTTGACTAGGTCAAATCCTAGTCAAATTAGAGTTCTTAGAGTTGGAGTTTAAAGAGGATTAAACTCCTCCTCTATATAAACCTCTAGCTTCCAACAATTGTAGGATGATGATTCTTGAAATCACACACACAACACACACTCTCCCCTCTCCTACATCTCGTCCGCCCCTCTCTCTCTCACTCTCCAAAAATATTTTTCTTAGTTCTTTTTGTTCTTGGAATATTAGAACTTAGACGAATCAATACCGTTAATTGATAACGTGTTGTTGATTCGTCCACTCCATAAATAATACACTTGTTCGTTGCTAGCACGACGTGCAAGATACGTGGGTGGATCGTGTGTCACGATTTGGAGGGTCTCAAGAACGAGATCTCGGTGCAAAACGGGGAACAACGTGAGTAGCCGTTGAAGACGAAAACGACAACGGGTAGGTCTCGTTTTACTTTTTCGTCCCTCTTTAATTTTCAACTCTATGGCCTCCATGATTTCTTTATTTGCTTTATGATCATGAGATACACCGAACGCCCGGGAACCTCAAGGGCACACCCCTTGAGCGTGTTCTTTTAAATTAAAAGCATGCCTTTTATTTTTGTATTTATTTTTTATCGCGCTTCCGCATTTGCGCAATTCCCCGGACGATCCACCGATTTCTTTCAATAGCTCTCTCTATTCTCTCGTGGAGAATCACCAAAGTCTCTGAGGGTTTAATGTGTGTAAATGAGTGGCTTACTCTGTTAGTAATCCACCATGGCGAGCAAGGCATGTTCTTAGGTTCCACAATATTTGGAGCAAGATCCAAGGTGGGGAGATCTTAAAGATGTTCATGGGGATCTTGAAGACGTACATGGGGTAATCTTCAAGAACGAGCAAGATGATGTGTTCGTGATCCAATCGAGGCATGAGCTTGTAGACTAGTCAGATCCGGATACATGGATCGACATACTTTCCGCTGCTACAGGTTTAATCGATCCACGATTGTGTGCTAATGTGTATATTGATTATATAACGTGCACATAGAATTACATATTCTATGCGAGAATATTTATTTTATCTATTAACCATTGTTATTTTCCAATAGTGGTATCAGAGCCACTACGGCTTAGTCTTGCTTGATTTGCCTAATTAATCGCGAAAGCTTTTTTGTATACTTGTTTTTTTCGAAAAATTGTTTTCACCATAAAGCATGAGTTTTTTCGTTGATTTTTTTCACAATATGTAGATCTATTTGTGGAGATCATATGGTTTAAATTTGATGAAAATCGGATGAGTGGTTTGTAAGAAAAAAATGAAACCCTAGTTTTCAAATTTATTTTCTTTGGCAGAAAATCGAACCTAATTATGTACCTTTTATTAAAGTATTTTTATGCTATATTGTGGAGCATGAGAAGAGGTTCGAAACGGCGTTTGAATCATTGATAACAGAATTAAAATAAATTAGATATGAATTTTTTATGTTTTCATTGGAAAATACACGATCGCCGGAAATTGGCTGGCGAAGTCGCCGAAAACGCATTGCCGGCACCGGGAACGTGCTGACTGGTTGCTGATGTTGCGCCAATCGGGTGCGAGTCCCATGATGGTTGACTAGGCGCCAATTAGGCGCTGATTCGGCACCAACTAGGCGTTGACTGGGCGCCAACTAGGTGTAGAGTCTAATGCCTCTTGGTTGGCTTGTGGACCGAGCCGAGCTGAGCTGAGCTGAGCCGAGCTGAGCTGAGCTGAGCCGAGCCTGTTGTTCATGGCTAGCTTATGGCTGGCTCGCGGCTAAGGCTTTGTTTGGCTGCATTTTTTTTCAGTTTTTCTGAAAATTCGTTCTCAATAAAAAAAAATGGTTTTTTTTTTCTGAAAACTTATATTTGATGGGGCGACCTTTCCCGGTTGTTGAAAAGATTATTTTTTTTCTAAGTCTAAATATTTATATTTTCTCCTTTTTTGTGTTGTAGAAAATTGGAGCAATGACTTAGAAAATAATGGGTCTTTATTTATTGCAATATTTGTGATTGCAATTTATGCTATTTTGATTATTTATTATTGCAATATTATATGATTGCAATTCTTAAACATGACTTTTTTTTAATTGCAATATTTTTTTTATTGCAATTTATGCGAGCATATTTTTGTGATTCAAATATGCTAATAAGTGCTCCTATTATATGAATGCATGCCTATATAATTATGTAATAATATATATTTATTGCAAAATTATTTAATATGTGCAATATGTTTTGTGTTATGAATATATGGACATTAACATTTGGGTGCTCATGTATTATGTGAGTATTTTATTATTTGTGGAGATAATTTGTTACATGGTGGTAATTAATGCGGTATCCCCAATTCTTTTAGATTGATGTAGTAGGCCTTGGATGTAATTTTTTAGCATAATGTAGTAGGCGTTATATCAATGTAATTATATTTTTGTAAAATGTATTTTTTAGGCTAATTTTTGGAGGCCATGTATTATTTATTTTGGGGATATGTTTCGCTATTTACCACCATAGGACCAAATTATCTCAACATCATGCACCAAATGTTACTGTAGCCCATGTGGGGCTAATTTTATTTTGTTTTATTCATATTGCCTATGGCATGCACGTAGCGTTTATTTTGGACATAAAGTTATTTTATTCATGACCATTAAATAATTTATTATGACTTTTTACTCAGTGGGAGATGATTACTAGCCGTATTGCGAAATTTTCGATACCGCTGGTATAAAGAAATAATAAATAATTTACTTGGATCTAGAAAAAAATATAAGATCAGTACTATTTTTTTTTTTTTTTGCGCACACCTAGAGATCTTGGATTAATTCACCATCTTTTTGAGTCTGTTAAATGTTAAGATGGATAATTGCCTAATATTGTCGCGACTTAGACGCTGACAATCAATGGTGGATCAAGAAAATATTTGCGCTTTTATTTGTTAAGCTGCAAACTAAAGAATCTTATTGGAGAGTTGTCAAGCTCTATTCTTGAATATGAGCTCTCTCATCCTTAAGTTGAGTTGACTTATGAATATTTATGTGTTCAACTAAAGAAATCGCCAAACTTGAGGTTTGATTTTCTTTTCAGTTGAAACATAAAAGTGATGTACTTGTTAGTCATGTTGAACCAACTAAAGTGTTGTTGGATTAAGCAAAGAGTAGTAGGATAACTGCAAGACTGAAAAATTTGATCCACGAGGTGATAATCGTATCACTTTTTCTAAAGCAAGTGACACCAACAATTGTCATAGTGCTATGAGAAATTAGTTACTCCACTCGTAATTGAACTGAGAGGAAGTTTGACTAAATAAATGCTCTCTCATTAACTTTGCTAGGGTCTCCAATTCTCTCCTTAGATGGATGGTAGATATTGCAAGACCTAGCACATATTATTCGAGATTGAGCAAAATGACTATTATCGGTATTCTGCGCTAGTATAGAAATATTGTGGCATAGCGCATAAGAGGAGGCATTTTGGAAGTTCCACCCCATGCTTATTAATTGATATGAGTTGTACTCTTCAAGACTCATGTAAAAAGCAATGGAGCTACTCTAAAGAGTTGTGCCAAAGGCACTAGTTACCCGATATAGTCGAATCATGCTAAGAGCACTCTTAAGACATTTGTTGTGTATTGTGGCTTATCCTTCTTAGATGCATTTTTTTTTTATCGTCATTTACATTTCTTCTTTCATTTCTTGTGTTATGGCATATGGGATTTTAAGAATGACCATGTTAGCTAGAACAAACTATTTGGTTTAGCTCGCTAAAGACGACTTCCCCGATGAAGATTATGTTAGCTAGAAGAGGGCCAAGAGGCCACTTGGTTCATTCGCTAAAGGTTATTCTTTCTTGAGATTGACCATGTTAGCTAGAAAAAACTGCATGGTTCACTCGCTAAAATCAACCTCCCCGAGGAAGATTATGTTAGCTAGAGGAGGCCACTTGGTTCATTCGCTAAAGGTTATTCTTTCTTAAGATTGATCATGTTAGCTATAAAAAATCACCTGGTTCACTCGCAAAAATCAACCTCCCCGAGGAAGATTATGTTAGCTAGAAGAGGCCACTTGGTTCACTCGGTAAAAGGTTACTCTTGATTGAATTTTTTTCCTAGCGAAAAGAGTTTGCTGGAAAATAAGGAGGGTTTGTCAAACTACTAAAACTTGTCCAATAAATGAATGCAGACCTATGAGTATGAGGCATGAAATGATACAATAGTATTCTCACGCTATTGATCAGTGCACCTATCTCACTAGTTAAAAAGCGTTATTTTCAGCGATTTTTGACAAGGGTAGAGAATTAAAGGATGTAAACATTATTGTTCCATGTACTGACAAGGAGCGAAAGTATAATGTCTGATTATGTTGGAAAAATGCTGAGGAATATAAAAATGCAAACGAATCATGATTCTAATCTCTTAGCAGCTATATGAGCTTGCAAAAGGAAAAGAATCTAACATTTCTAGAAATGTCTAAAACTTAAATGGTTCAAGACCAATTTGCATTTCACTTGGGTAGATGCAATTTTTGAATGCAGCCTACAACATGATAAAGTGCCTCTACGAAGTTCTCCAACTCTTGTTAATATGGTAGCAAGCATATGCCATGTACCTACTGAATTGACAAGATAGGAACAAATGGTTCCTGAAGAAATTAGTCGCGCAATATAGATTCGTTAAGAAGGAAACTTTTTGAGATCCATGAGGTCTATAGAGTCTTAACAATGAGAGTGAAAGATTCTTAAGAGAGGCGCCCGTTTCTCTGCAATGATGATATTTTATTAATCTTCAGTTGCAAGTGATAATTGAAGCAACTCAAAAGTCAATGGGAGTGTCTGACTAGAGAATGGATTCCCAAATTCCACAAATAAGGAGTGAACATTAATAATGTTCCCGCTCGTCTATATGAGACTGAATGGGTATCCTCCATAATTATTTGATGGATATTGATGAGTCAAGAATTGACTTCACATAACACTTCTAGTGGACAAGTGCTTAAAGGGAATTGATAAGCCTAATGACTACAAACAAAGTTGGTCAACTATCTATATGCATGATCATTTTGAAACATGTGGTTTCTAAAAGGTCAAGTGCAAAGTAAATAGCTTATTATAAAGGTCAACTGACGGCGAAATATTTACGCCCACTTGAGGGGGTGTAGTTTGGAGACATTCTCCGTGATGGTGAGATTTGTTTGAATTCTCCATAGCCACTATCGCCACTTTCACCTAGGTGCTCCTAGCTGATGATAGTTGAGATAGCCAATTAAGTAGTGGACATGAGGATCATGTGGATCTTCTAGTTAATTCAAGCTGTGGGGCAAGCACTTTGATGCTTGTGAGCTCCATTTATAACTTGAATTATTGTCCAGGTAGTGATAATATCGATTCTATCGAGCTATCATTTAATAGGCTTAACGATGATCGAGATGTTCACCAGATATGTCAAAATTGTGAGAGAATTAGCTCTCACTCCGATGCGGGTGAGTACGTTTTATGGCTAGAAGTGATGTAGAGATATCGCCAAATAGAGTGGCAGTCTTTCACATGGACATAGGAGTAAGTATGATGCATACTTAGTGTTCAGATACTAAAGTTTTATACGTATTATACTATCCTAATTGATACTCCATAACCACAGTGTTCTTAGTTAAAGGAGATGCCTTAAATTGAAAGAAGAAAAGAAATGTTGTACTCGTGGGTGCTGTACAATGTTTGATGCGTAATATGTGTGCACAACTAATCCTGTGCTCAATAATTAGAATGGTGAGTAGTTATCAAAGTGCTCATTGATGCACATATCGTGATTCAAGAAAGTGATCTATGAAAGTAATCTAAGATCAGACTAAAGACTATCTGGTCATGATGCATATGTGATGCACATAGCGAAAATCTGTATATTTTTGGGCGCCAAGTATTGTTGGAGGACCTAGTATACAGATGCCAGATATTATTGATGAGATATGCACATAATCAATTGTTCTCCAAAATGTTCTACGAGCGCTATGAGCGCTCATCCTTTTTACCAAGACTCGATATTGATGAAGGCATGTTAGTGGTAAAGGATCATGTAGAACTTGATGCTTGTGAGAACATGAGATTGGTACTGAATTATGAAATGTCACTAGGCCCTGATTGGCCCTCTCACACGGGTAATCGCCCTGACGCGGCGATAGGGAGCAGGATGAGACTTGAAAGATCATTTCGCACTAGTGATGAAGGACAAGCGGATCCGCCTGGGAGCGCGAGCGGAAGCGAGAAAGCGAGAAAGGGTGCGTAAATTAAATCAAATCTAATTTAAAATATGAATCCCAAGGGTTGTGCCCTTGGGTGCTCAACCGGGAGTTCGATGTAGGATGTGTAAATATTGGAAATGAATATTAAACACATAGGGCATAGATAAATATATAAATTTGTTGTTAGAATAGGTGACCATGTAGCCAATCTTGGCGGGCAAAATGTAACCTATGTCTAGACAATTTCAGTGTTTTGATAAAACTATTAATGAATAAAGAAGTGAAATTCATTCTGGCATTACTTTGTTTGCGTTCACTTTACTGCTTTTCTATCTGTTCACAACGCAAACAAAGCCCACGGACTGAAAGCCCATTTCGGGGACTGGGACTACGCTTGGAGGTTGGTCCATGAAATCAGTCCCGCCGAATCAGTCCGGAAAACTCCAAGTCAAGGAATCTCAAAAATGGGTATCGGGATTCCCTTTGAGACTTGCACTAAGCATCTGCTGTCGTATTTCATCGATGGGTGACGAAGGTCGTCTAAGCAGTGTTAGTGGGTTCGCCTGACGAGGTGACTCGCGGGAACCGTCTTACGGAGGACCTTGAGTAGGGTCAGCAAGGTATGACGTGTATTCCCAGTTCCAACGGTACAGGCCAAGTCCTTTGACTTGAGGAACTGCTGAGTTTACCTGTATATCAGGTCTGTATCTTAGATATGGTGAGAGATTGCCAAGAAGCACTTGAGTAGTCATAAGCCATGTCTAGTGCAGCTGTGGTGTACAAAGTGACAGTAGTTTCCAAGAAAGGATCTGTCTCCTGTCAAAAGGCATTGACAGTTGAGTCTCACGTATGCTCTGTGTCTTGTCCTTAAAATCTGTGGCCACAGTAACTGAACAGAAGGGAAGGTTTCCCTTGCGGCGTTTAGTAAGGACAGACCGACACTTTGGTTCAGAATGGGTACCTGCATTTTCCTTGCCCTAGACCCTAAGTGGTGAGACCGTAGACAGAAGGACAAGTGTACTGTTAGATCCTAAAAGTTCATCCCCAAATATTTCACCTATTCTCTAGTGCCATGGACCGTTGCTAGATGGCCACCCATGGTAACAAACGGATTCTAGGAATCCGACCAAGTCTAGCTGAAAGGTGAACCTAAAGAGTCACACACTATCCACACACAAATTTAGTATTAAATTTAGAATTAAATATTGGAGAAAAAGGAATGATTAAATTTGATTTAATCGGGTCCTCTATTTTCTTGGAGTATCAATTCCTTCTATTTGATAAAAGGAATTAAATTAATAAATTAGATTTATTAAGGGAATTAATTTAATGGGCTTAGAATAAATATTTATATTTATTAAACCTTTTGGAATATTTAAATAGGTTTTAAATATTCCATTAAATTAAATTAACGGTTGAGATGGAAAGGAGAGATGGATGGCTAGGACTAGGTCAAATACTACTTTGACTAGGACTTTGACTAGGTCAAAATCCTAGTCAAAATAGACCTCTTAGAGTTGGAGTTTAAAGAGGGTTAAACTCCTCCTCTATATAAACCCCTAGCCTCCTACAATTCAAGTGATGATGAATTTCCAACAAACACACAACACACACTTGAATTCGGCTCCCTGTCTCCCCATTCTCGTCTGCCCCTCTCTCTCTCACACAAGAAAATATTCTTGTTCTTTTGTTCTTGGAACAATTGAACTTAGGAAGATCGATCCCGTTAATTCATAACGCGTGGTTGATCTATCCTCTCCAAAAATAATACTTGTTCGTTGCTAGCACGACGTGCAAGATACGTGGGTGGATCGTGTGTCATGATTTGGAGGATCTCAAGAACGAGGTCTTGGTGCAAAACGGGGAACAACGCGAGTAGCCGTTGAAGACGGAAACGACAACGGGTAGGTCTCGGTTTACGTTTTCGCCCGTTTTAATTTTAATCCCTATGGCCTCCATGATTGTTTCTATGTATTTAATTCATGAGATACACCGAACACTCGGGAAAGTTCAAGGGCACACCCCTTGAACGTGTTCTTTAATTCTCGTTAAAGCATGTTTTAATTTCGTATTTTAATTTTATACCGCGCTTCCGCATTCGCGCTATTTTCCCGGGACGATCCACAATCTTTCAGTGGTATCAAAGCCCGGTTCGGTCTATAGGCCTAGGATTTAATGTGCGTTTTAAGCATGAAACGTGTTCTTGGCATGATTTAATTAATTCTTGGTTTCTTGATTATTAAAGCATGTCGTTTCTTGCTTTTAATTCATTTGATTATTGTGTTGTTGGTATTTTTTTGTTTTTCTTGGGAAACGGGGGTGAAAAATTGAACGAAGAATGAAGAAGCGCCGACCAGCCGGAAGCTGGCCGCGCGCAGTTGTGGGCACAGGCTGGGCAGCCGCGCGCGCAGGTCGGGGAAGCCTGCGCGCGGCCGCCCGGTCGGATGCGCCAGACTGCGCGCAGCAAGCAGACTCACGCACGCAGACGAGGGTGTCTGCGCGCGCGCACGGATGCGCGTTGGAGAGTCCACGCGCGCGCGGGCACCAGGCGTCGCCGCCAGGCGCGCGCACACGCAGACACTGGTGTCTGCGCACGCCCGCCCGGCAGGCACGCCTTGTGCGCGCGCTGCGCAAGGGGCAGACGCGCGGCTGACGACCAGCACGCCAGCGCGCCCTCGAGGCATGGTAGCCTGCGCGCGCGCAACGGCCTGCTGCCGGAGGCGGCGGCCGGCTACCGGTGCAGCTAGGGTTTTACCCTATTTTTGTTTTTTATTTATTTTTTAGTTTTAATTTGTTAATTAATTCTGAAAATTTGTTTTTTGTTCAATTTTGCCTAATTTTCTAAGACATTATTTTGGGAAGTAAAATATATTGGATTTGGAATCCCGGGGATATTTTTACTTAAAAATAATGAGGAAAGATTTTCCTAAAACGAGAAAATATTATTACCAACGATTATGCCATATTTTCACATGCTACGCATTTATTTATTCATCTTGAATAATTATGATTGGTTATCATGTATTATTGGTATATTGTTTTTATGTGATTGGATCATATGATTACGTATGTTGGATTCATACGGATGATCACGAGCCCTAGACCGAATGTATGGTTTAATTTCATGTTGAGCCTGTGTGCCTCTTTTACTGCTTTCTCCTTCTCTCTTTCTAGTTGCATTGGAATAATAAGGCATTTTATCTCCCTCCTTATGTACTCCCCCCGGGTTTTCGCTGGGGTTTCTATTTTTTAATATGTAATGAGAGTAGAATAGGAGTGAGGTTTTAATTTTTATGTAATTGATGGAGAAGAAGGAAGGTCGACATGGAGAGCCCAGACTGGAGGTTCCAAGGCGTTTCCATGAAGTGAGGAAAGAGAAAAGAGACCAAGGCCCATCAGAATGATGATTGGGTTACTATTAATGTAATAGTATAGGACCAACCCTAGATTGACCATAGATCCACTGCGGGCTCAGTGGATCGCATAGGATTCGGGCTCCTGATCATCCAACAGGGGCATGCTAGGCCTTAATTTTGCATGTGGTTATTATGATGGATGAATGGCGTTTTTTGTTTATCATATAACTGCTGTGGATGCATTTATTTTATGCATTATGGATGAATGTGTAGATGTTTTATATTTTGAGATCTCGGTCATTTACTACTCTCACATTGGTTGGACCAATGATTAAATATTAGACCCTAGTCAAAATGGACATGAACTCTAGGAGTTTGTCTATGCCTTCCAATCCATGGCATAGTGAGGAAGCTGATTTAGGTCAATAGCGTGGTCTCACGATTCGTGGCACGTTATTGTACTTAAAAGAAGCTGCACTATGTCATGAACGAAAAACAGACCGCTGTTACCTGTCTCACGAGTCGTGGGGCTAGCAGTGGGTCTGTGGCTCGGTCGATTGGGTTGGGTCTAACACCCGATTAACATGATTCTCTTGGAGTCCTCAGGATCATGTGAAAAGGTGAGGCAATAATCTTGGGAATCTCGTGGAACGAGAATGGTATGGTATACCTCCCACAGGATCTTTTCCATGCGAATCGTAAAAGCGGGGTATGGAAAGGATCGCTGTGGATCCCAAGCCCACTAGGAAAGGGTTTCCCTAAAGGCAGGTCTCGATAATGAAACGTACATAGATGTGATCCTTCAGTCACTCCCACCCTCTTTCGACCAATTTATCGTCAACTATAACATGAACGCACTTGAGAAGGGCATTCATGAGTTGAGCAATATGTTGGTGCAATACGAGGCAACGACTAAGAAGTCCACGCCTTCGGTATTGTTTGGAGGTGCTTCGACTTCCAAAACGAAAGGCAAAGGTGCCGGATGTTGGAAAAAGAAGAAAGGGAAGGGAAAGGCCGTCAAAGTAGCTACGAACGCTAAGAGTGTTCCCATTGCCAAAGAGGGGAAAGGCAAAGGAAAGGGAAAGGTTGTCTCCAAGCAACAGTCAAAGGCATATGACATATGTATCAACTGCCGTGAGAAAGGGCATTGGAAGAGAGAGTGCCCCAAGCTCTTCTCTAACCAAGGTATTTTTGTGATTGAGGTTAATATGGTCACTAATTCTGCCTCTTGGGTATTAGATACCGGCTGTGGAGCTCACATTTGCAATAACTTGTAGGTGCTGAAAAGAAGCAGAAAACTGGGTAGCGGGGACATGATCCTGAAGCTTGGGAATGGCAAGGCCATCTCAGCAGAAGCAGTAGGATCCGCCACTCTAGTGATTAGTGATAGTATTAGCATAGAATTAGAGCAAGTTTATTTGGTACCTAGTATGATTAAAAACATAATTTCCATTCCATTGTTGGACAATAGTGGTTATGAGTTTAGAATCAATAAAAATTGCTTTTTATTTGATGAGGTGTGGAATTGCTCATCTACTTGGTACATTAAATAACAGGCTCTATATCTTGCAACAAACGAACTTTATTCTTAACACTCAACATAAACGTAAATTAGATAATAACGGGAACGTACGACTGTGGCACGCTAGGCTAGGTCACATATCCCAAAGATAGGATAAAAAGGTTGGTAGACTCAAAGAACTTAGAGGTAGGGGACTTGATTGAGCTACCAACTTGTGAATCTTGTCTAAGAGGGAAAATGACCAAGAAGCTCTTTGTAGGACAAAGCAGGCTTGCCATAGGTCTGTTGGACTTGGTCCATACAGATGTATGTGGACCACTAAGGACGCAGGCCCGAGGTGGGTTCTCCTGCTTCATAACCTTTACCGATGATCATTCACGGTATGGTTATGTTTACCTAATGAGGTTCAAGTCTGAAGCTCTTGAGAGGTTTAAAGAATTCAGACTTGAAGTGGAGAACCAGATCAACTGCAAAATTAAAGTCCTACGGTCAGACCGAGGCGGTGAATACCTTAGTACCGAGTTCCTAGATTATCTAAAAGAACATGGTATAATATCAGAATGGACACCTCCCGGAACACCAGAATTAAATGGTGTTTCTGAAAGGATGAATCGAACCCTGTTGGACATGGTTTGGTCCATGATGAGTTTTACCAAATTGCCCTTATCCTTTTGGGGCTATGCACTAGAAATAGCGGCCAAGTTGCTGAATTTGGCGCCTACCAGTGCATTGACCCAAACGCCATATGAGATATGGCACGGCAAGCCTGCATCCTACAACTACTTGAAAGTGTGGGGTAGCCCCGCATATGTCTAGAGGTTAGTGGGAGATAAGCTAGAATCTAGGTCTAGCTTATGCAGGTTCGTTGGATACCCTAAACAAACTGTGGGTTATTAATTTTATGACCCCTTGGAACAAAACGTGTTTGTTTCAAGGAATGCAGTATTCTTAGAGCAAGGCTTCCCAGAGGATGTCGAACATGATGAGCTGATGGACCGAGTCACATCGGCAGAAAATACGGCAGATCCGCTTACCAAGCCAGTGTCGCAGGTTGCTCATACTCAGCATCTTGGGAAGATGGGTTTGAGGGTCATGAGTGATTGGCTTTAGGGTCAAGTGGGAGATTGTTAGAATAGGTGACCGGAAAGCCAATTAGATTGGCCTTGATGTAATCTATTTCTGACAATGTCATTGTAATTGTAATATTCTTATATGAATAAAGTGAGTATTCATGTTTGGCAGTTCCATTTGTTGTGCTCGCTATTTATGTTTATTTCATTAACATCACAACAAAGCCCACAGGCCAAACAAACAACCCATGTAGTTGGGTTGCGCATTGGATGGCAGCTATGAAACCAACTTCTGAGGGTTAGGTCTGAAATGTTCCAAGTCGAGGACCTTGAGACAGGGCATCAAGAGTCCTATACAGACTTGCACTAAGGATTGCATTCATTGGATGAGTGCCGTGTTTCATCGGCGACAGACGTTGGACGTCTATGCAATATTAGTGGGTTAGTTGACAAGGATGTCAGCTGACTGAACTGACTCACGGGAATCGTCATATGGAAGCCTTGGAGGCTTGGTCGGTATGACTGGCATTCCCGGCTCCGATAGTACGAGATTAGTCCTCGGACTTGAGGAATCATGGCAGTCACATGCATATGATGGTTGTATCTAGCATCTGGCAAGGGATGTCTGTATCTGGGATACGTTCATCATAAGCCTTATACAGTGCAGTCGGAATATGTATTGAGGACGGTGGATTCCAAGATAGGATCCGTCACCTGTCAGTATATGACAGTCGAGTCTCCTATGCGCTCTGAGACAGTTTAAACTCTTATAAGTCTGTGGCCACTAAAAGATTATGTGGATCGTCCCGGGAAAAGCGCGAATGCGGAAGCGCGGTATAATTAAAAATTAAAACGGAATTTAAACATGCTTTTAAATTAAAAACACGTTTCAAAGGGTGTGCCTTTGAAATTTTCCCGGGCATTCGGTGCATCTCATGAACGTATAACATAAAATAAATCATGGAGGCCATAGGGTTGAAAATTAAAGAGGGACGAAAATTTAAAACGAGACCTACCCGTTGTCGTTTTCGTCTTCAACGGCTACACGCGTTGTTCCCCGTTTTGCACCAAGATCCCGTCTTTGAGACCCTCTAATTCGTGACACACGATCCACCCACGTATCTTGCACGTCGTGCTAGCAACGAACAAGTGTATAATTTTGGAGTGGATGAATCAATAACACATTATCAATTAATGGTATTGATTCATCAAGATTCTAATGTTCCAAGAACAAAAGAATCAAGAAAACTATTTTCTTGAGAGAGAGAGAGGGCGGACGAGAGAGATGGGAGAGAGAGAGAAACCGTGTGTGTGTGTTTGTGTGTGTGTGTTGGAGTTTCATCATCATGTAAATTGTAGGATGCTAGGGGTTTATATAGAAGAGGAGTTTAATCCTCTTTAAACTCCTCTTTTAAGAACTCTAATTTGATTAGGATTTTGACCTAGTCAAAGTCCTAGTCAAACTAGTGTTTTGACCTAGTCAAAACGATCCTAGCCATCCATCTCTCCCATTAATCTCAACCGTTGATTTAATTTAATTTAATGGAAATATTTAAAACCTATTTAAATATTTCCAAGAGGCTAAAAATAAATATAAATATTATTTAAGCCCATTAAATAAATCCCTTTGATAAATCCAATTTATCAATTTTAATTCCTTCTATCAAATAGAAAGAATTATTTCTCCAAGAAAAATAAAGGTCCCGATTAAATCTAATTTAATCATTCCTTCACTCCAATATTTAATTCCAAATTAAATATTTAATTGTGTGTGGATAGTGTGTGACTCTTTAGGTTCACCATTCAGCTAGACTTGGTCGGATTCCTAGAATCCGTCCGTTACCATGGGTGGCCATCTAGCAACGGTCCATGGCACTAGAGACTAGGTGAAATATTCAGGGATGAACATTTAGGCTCTAACAGTACGCTTGTCCTTCTGTCTTCGGTCTCATCACTTAGTGTCTAGGGCACGGATAACGCAGGTACCCATCTTGGACCTAAGTGTCGGTCTGTCCTCACTAAACGCCGCAAGGGAAACCTTCCCTTCTGTTCAGTCACTGTGGCCACAGTTTTAGGGACAAGACCTAGAGCATACATGAGACTCAACTGTCAAAACCTATTGACAGGAGACAGATCCTTTCTTGGAAACTACTGTCACTTTGCACACCAGAACTGCACTAGACATGGCTTATGACTACCAAAGAGAATTCTGGCAATCTCTCACCATACCTAAGATACAGCCCTGATGTACAGGTAAACTCAGCAATTCCTCAAGTCAAAGGACTTGACCTGTACCGTTGGAACCGGGAATACTCGTCATACCTTGCAGACCATACTCAAGGTCCTCCGTAAGACGGTTCCCACGAGTCACCTCAGTCAGCTGCGTCCTAGCAGGCTAACCCACTAACACTGCTTAGACGATCCTCGTCACCCGTCGATGAAACACGACAGCAGATGCTTAGTGCAAGTCTCAAATGGAATCCCGGTACCCATTTTCGGGATTCCTTGACTTGGAGATTTCCGGACTGATTCGGGAAGACTGATTTCATGGACCTACCTCCAAGCGTAGTCCCAGTCCCCGAAATCGAATCTCAGTCCGTGGGCTCTGTTTGCGTAGTGAACAGATATGGAAAAATAGGTGCAAGTGAACACAAACAAAGTAATGCCAAATGAAAATTCACTTCTTTATTCATTAATGATTTATCAAAACACTTATAATTGTCTAGACATAGGTTACATATACCCGCCAAAATTGGCTTACATGGTCACCTATTCTAACAGCCACAGCGATTGGTCGAGTAGGGAATGGTTTCCCACGTTCGATCGATAGAGTAAACATGCCTCGAGTTACTGAGCATAGTTGTCTTGTCCAGGATGGGAACCGACGTCCAATTCCATGCCTTAGACTTAGACCGGGAGACGGATGATGGAAGGACCGTACTCGTATGGAACTCGGGAGCCTAAATGTTCACGCCAACATTCACCTAGTCTCTAGTGCCATGGACCGTTGCTAGAAACGGCCACCCATGGTGACGGGCGTTTTTTCGATTAATGGTTAATCGAAAAACAATTAATTAAATTGGATTTAATTGATCTATTGTGTTGGACACAAGCCCAAGTCTAGCTGAGGGTGAACCTAATGAGTCACACACAAATCACTTTGGATTTGGCGGAATTAATTTGGAATTAATTCTAGAAGAAGCGAATAAATTTAATCGGATTAAATTTATTCAAGAGAGAAAATAAATGATTGGATCATTTATTGAGAAATCCATTTGATGGATGGTCCAAGAATT
>JACGWO010000012.1:10422004-10603010 GCA_034509735.1 Sesamum alatum | reverse complement strand
GCAATTTTTATTGATTTTAAACTCATAACCATTATTGTCTAACAATGGAATGGAAATGATGTTTTTAATCATACTGGGTACAAAATAAACTTGCTCTAATTCTATGCTAATGGTATCACTAATAACTAAAGTGGCGGATCCTACTGCTTCTGCCGAGATGGCCTTGCCATTTCCGAGCTTCAGGATCATGTCCCCGCTACTTAGTTTTCTGCCTTCTTTTTCAACACCTGCAGATCATTGCAAATGTGAGCTCCACAGCCGCGTATCCAATACCCAAGAGGCAGAATTAGTGACCATGTTAACCTCAATCACAAATTATACCTTGGTTTGAGAAGAGTTTGGGGCACTCTCTCTTTCCAATGCCCTTTCTCACGGCAGTTGATACATATGTCATATGCCTTCGACTGTTGCTTGGAGACAACCTTTCCCTTTCCTTTGCCTTTCCCCTCTTTGGCAATGGGAACACTCTGAGTGTTCGTAGCTGCTATGACTGCCTTTCCCTTCCCTTTCTTCCTTTTCCAACGTCCGGCGCCCTTGCCTTTCGTCTTGGGAGTAGAAGCACCTCCAAAACAATACCGAAGGCGTGGACTTCTTAGTCGTTGCCTCGTATTGCACCAACATATGATCAACTCATGAATACCCTTCTCAAGTGCATTCATATTGTAGTTGACAATAAATTGATCAAAGGAGGGTGGGAGTGACTGAAGGATCACATCTATGTACGTTTCGTTATCGAGACCTGCCTTTAGGTCCTCGAGCTTTTCCACTAGGGTAAGCATTTTAACCCCATGTTCTTGTACAGAGGATCCTTCTGTCATTTTAGTTCCAAAGAACGCCTTGGTCGCGACATACCTAGTATGCCGGTCCGGGACTGCATAGCAATCCTTAAGGCGAGCCATTATGGAAGGGACATCGTCTAGCCTTTCATATTGCTTTTGAATCTCATTGGTCATCGAAGCAAGTATGATGCTACGAACCTTCCGGTTATCCTTATGCCAAGTCTCGAACGTCTCACGTTCCTCTGGCGTGGATCCTTCCGGTAAGGTCCTAGGGAGAGGCTCGTCCATGACGTAGCCTTGGTTTCTCATAATCCAGGACTATCCTGAGATTGCGCAACCAGTCGTTGTAGTTGGTTCCATTAAATTTGTTTGTCTCAAGAATGGTTGAAAGTGGGTTCTTAGACATTTTAAAATCTACATGTTGAAAAAACAACGCGCGATCAGCAGAAAGTTAAAGACGGTGGTTTGATAAAAATAATTAAATGCTTGGTCTTTAGTCATTTAATCTCCCACTATTTATACGAAAAACACGGTACTCTCAAACGTAGTTTTCGGGAAATCCTTTCCTAGTGGGCTTGGGATCCACAGCGATTTTTCCCATACCCCGCTTTTTACGATTCGCATGGAAAAGATCCTGTGGGAGGTATTCCATACCATTCTCGTTCCACGAGATTCCCAAGATTATTGCCTCACCCTTTTGCATGATCCCGAGGACTCCAAGCGAATCATGCTAATTAGGCGTTAGACCCGACCCAATCGACCGAGCCATGGACCCACTAGTACCCCCACGACTCGTGAGACAGGTAGCAGCAGCCCATTTTTCGTTCATGACATAGTGCAGCTTCTTTTAAGTACAATAACGTGCCACGACTCGTGAGACCACGCTATTGACCTAAAACAGCTTCCTCACTATGCCACGGATTGGAAGGCATGGACGAACTCCTAGAGTTCATGTCCACTTTATCTAGGGTCTAATATTTTAACATTGGTCCAACCAATGTGAGAGTAATAATGACCGAGATCTCATACTATATCCATACATTTATTCCAAAAATGCATAAATGAAATTCATCCATAGCAGTTATACATGATAAATAAAACCCATTCATCCATCACAATAACCACATGCAAAATTAAAAGCCTAGCACGCCCCTGTTGGGATGATCACAAGCCCGAATCCTATGCGATCCACTGAGCCCGCAGTGGATCTATGGTCAATCTAGGGTTGGTCCTATACTATTACAATAATAGTAACCCAATCATCATTCTGATGGGCCTTGGTCTCTTTTTCTCTTTCTTCACTTCATAGAAAACGCCAAGGGACCTCCGGTCTGTGCTCTCCATGTGGTCCTTCCTTCTTCTCCACCAATTACAAGAATGGAAACCTCACTCCTAGTCTACTCTCATTACATATAAAAAATTAGAAACCCCAGCGAAACCCCGGGGGAGTACATAAGGAGGGAGGTAGAAAGCCTTATTATTCCAAGGCACTAGAAAGAGAGAAGGAGAAAGCAGTTAAAGAGGCACACAGGGCCCAACAGTAAATTAAACCATACATTCGGTCTAGGGCTCGTGATCATCCATTTCCATCCAACACACATAATTACATGATCCAATCACATAATCATAATATTCCAACAACACATGATTTCCAATCACATCAATCCAAGATGAAAATAAAATGAACATGTGCGCAACGTGTGAAAAAATAAAACACAAATATTGGTAATAATATTTTTTCTCGTTTTAGGAAAACCTTTCCTCATTATTTTAAGTAAAATAACCCCGGGATTCCAAATCCATTTATTTTACTCCTAAAATAATGTCTTTAGGAATTTAGGAAAAATTGAACCCAAAAAAACGAATTTTCAGAATTAATTCAAAATTAAAACTGAAAATAAATTTAAAAATAAAATAATAATGCTAGGGTTTCAAAAACCCTAGCTGCAGCAGCCGCCGGCCGCCGCCACCGGCAGCAGCCGGCAGGCCGTGCGCGCAGGGCAGCAGGCCCAGCCTGCCGCCCCTGCGCGCGCAGGCACTGCCTGGCCGGGCGCGCGCGCGCAGGCCCCTTGCCTGCGTGCGCGCGCGCCTGGCCGGCAGCGCACTGCGCGGCCTGGTGTTCCGGCAGGCCGACGCGCGCGCAGGCTCCTTTGCCTGTGCGCGCGCGCTGGCCTGCTGGCCACCGGCCGCATCCCTGCGTCGCGCGCAGAGCGCGCGCGCAGACGCGCACTGGGCGTGCCTGCCGGAGCGCGCGCGCGCAGACGCCTCCGTCTGCGTGCGCGCGGCCTGGCGGCGCGCCTGGTGCCCGTCCGCGCGCGGGCTCCTCCGCCTGGAGGCGTTTCCATGCGCGCACGCCCGCGCGCAGCCAACCCGGCTGCGCGCTGCCCCTTGCGCGGCCGGCAGCGCGCGCTGCGCGCAGGCTTCCCATGCCTGCGCGCGTCTGCCCTGCCGGCAGCGCTCGGCTGCGCGCGGCCAGCCTTCCCGGCTGGCCGGCTGTGACGTTTTCTCGTTTTTCAGATTAATTCCCATCCCGATTCCAAGAAAACAGAAAAATACCAATATTCAGCAATTCACACGAATTAAAAGCAATAAAAATAACATGCTTCAAGAATCAAGAAATTCAAGATTTAATAACAACATGCTATTTCACGTTTCATGCTTAAAACGCACATAAACCCTAGGCCTATACACCGAACCGGGCTCTGATACCACTGAAAGATTATGTGGATCGTCCCGGGAAAAGCGCGAATGCGGAAGCGCGGTATAATTAAAAAAAAAATAAAACGGAATTTAAACATGCTTTTAAATTAAAACACGTTTCAAAGGGTGTGCCTTTGAAATTTCCCGGGCATTCGGTGTATCTCATGAACGTATAACATAAAATAAATCATGGAGGCCATAGGGTTGAAAATTAAAGAGGGACGAAAATTTAAAACGAGACCTACCGTTGTCGTTTTCGTCTTCAACGGCTACACGCGTTGTTCCCCGTTTTGCACCAAGATCCCGTCTTTGAGACCCTCCAAATCGTGACACACGATCCACCCACGTATCTTGCACGTCGTGCTAGCAACGAACAAGTGTATAATTTTGGAGTGGATGAATCAATAACACATTATCAATTAATGGTATTGATTCATCAAGATTCTAATGTTCCAAGAACAAAAGAATCAAGAAAATAATTTTTCTTGAGAGAGAGAGAGAGGGCGGACGAGAGAGATGGGAGAGAGAGATCCGTGTGTGTGTGTTGTAGTGTGTGTGTTGGAGATTCATCATCATGTAAATTGTAGGATGCTAGGGGTTTATATAGAAGAGGAGTTTAATCCTCTTTAAACTCCTCTTTTAAGAACTCTAATTTGATTAGGATTTTGACCTAGTCAAAGTCCTAGTCAAACTAGTGTTTTGACCTAGTCAAAACGATCCTAGCCATCCATCTCTCCCATTGATCTCAACCGTTGATTTAATTTAATTTAATGGAATATTTAAAACCTATTTAAATATTTCCAAGAGGCTAAAATAAATATAAATATTATTTAAGCCCATTAAATAAATTCCTTTGATAAATCCAATTTATCAATTTAATTCCTTCTATCAAATA
Organism: Sesamum alatum; assembly: GCA_034509735.1. Classification (NCBI taxonomy): domain Eukaryota; kingdom Viridiplantae; phylum Streptophyta; class Magnoliopsida; order Lamiales; family Pedaliaceae; genus Sesamum; species Sesamum alatum. The sequence goes on along the minus strand of JACGWO010000012.1, from coordinate 10,598,636 downwards.
GAAAGAATTATTTCTCCAAGAAAAATAAAGGTCCGATTAAATCTAATTTAATCATTCCTTCACTCCAATATTTAATTCCAAATTAAATATTTAATTGTGTGTGGATAGTGTGTGACTCTTTAGGTTCACCATTCAGCTAGACTTGGTCGGATTCCTAGAATCCGTCTGTTACCATGGGTGGCCATCTAGCAACGGTCCATGGCACTAGAGACTAGGTGAAATATTCAGGGATGAACATTTAGGCTCTAACAGTACGTTTGTCCTTCTGTCTTCGGTCTCATCACTTAGTGTCTAGGGCACGGATAACGCAGGTACCCATCTTGGACCTAAGTGTCGGTCTGTCCTCACTAAACGCCGCAAGGGAAACCTTCCCTTCTGTTCAGTCACTGTGGCCACAGTTTTAGGGACAAGACCTAGAGCATACATGAGACTCAACTGTCAAAACCTATTGACAGGAGACAGATCCTTTCTTGGAAACTACTGTCACTTTGCACACCAGGACTGCACTAGACATGGCTTATGACTACCAAAGAGAATTCTGGCAATCTCTCACCATATCTAAGATACAGCTCTGATGTACAGGTAAACTCAGCAATTCCTCAAGTCAAAGGACTTGACCTGTACCGTTGGAACCGGGAATACACGTCATACCTTGCTGACCATACTCAAGGTCCTCCGTAAGATGGTTCCCGCGAGTCACCTCAGTCAGCTGCGTCCTAGCAGGCTAACCCACTAACACTGCTTAGACGATCCTCGTCACCCGTCGATGAAACACGACAGCAGATGCTTAGTGCAAGTCTCAAATGGAATCCCGGTACCCATTTTCGGGATTCCTTGACTTGGAGATTTCCGGACTGATTCGGGAAGACTGATTTCATGGACCTACTTCCAAGCGTAGTCCCAGTCCCCGAAAATCAAATCTCAGTCCGTGGGCTTTGTTTGCATAGTGAACAGATATAGAAAAGTGAACACAAACAAAGTAATGCCAAATGAAATTCACTTCTTTATTCATTAATGATTTATCAAAACACTTATAATTGTCTAGACATAGGTTACATATACCCGCCAAAATTGGCTTACATGGTCACCTATTCTAACATCCCATGCACCTGATAGGTATGGATTTCTGGGCCTGACCGGTCAGTTGGATAATGATCCAAAGACGTACGGAGAAGCGATGTCGGACATCGATTCGGACAAGTGGCTTGAGGCCATGAAATCCGAGATGGACTCGATGGGTACAAATAAGGTTTGGACCCTAGTAGCTCCACCCGAAGGGTTAAACCCGTAGGTTGTAAATGGGTCTACAAGCGTAAGCTTGGAGCTGACGGGGAGGTTACAACCTTCAAAGCCAGGCTTGTGGCGAAAGGTTACACTCAGCGACCCGGGGTCGATTTTGAGGAAACCTACTCACCCGTAGCAATGGCCAAGTCCATTCGGATACTGCTTGCCATAGCAGCAGTATGACTATGAAATATGGTAGATGTACGTGAAAACGGCCTTCCTCAACGGTTTCGTAGAGGAAAACATCTATATGGATCAGCCGGAGGGTTTCACAACTGTTGGAGAAGAGCAGAAGGTCTGCCGTCTCCAAAGGTCCATCTACGGCCTCAAACAAGCTTCCCGAAGCTGGAACATACGTTTTTGATGAAGTCATACGGGGATATGATTTCACTAAGAACGAGTTCGATCCTTGTGTATACAAGAAGATCAGTGGGAGCTTAGTTGCGTTTCTGATGCTTTACGTGGATGACATCTTGCTCATTGGGAATGACGCTAAGATGTTGGGCACCACTAAAGCTTGGTTGTCAACGCAATTCTCCTTGAAGGATATGGGCGAGGCATCCTACATCCTTGGCATCAAGATCTACAGGGATAGGTCTAGAAGGATGTTAGGAATGGCCCAATCCTCGTATATTGAGAAAGTCTTGAAAAGATTCAAGATGGAGAACTCAAAACGAGGATTCCTTCCTATGAGGCATGGAATTAAGTTATCCAAGAAGCAGTCTCCTAAGACTGATGAGGAGCTTAAAAGGATGTTGGACATCCCCTATGCTTCAGCCGTAGGCAGCATACAGTATGTTGTTCAATGCACTAGACCTGATGTGGCTTTCGCTTTAAGCGTAACAAGTCGATTTTCGTGCTCAATTTTCGTGCTCTCTCCCTCTCTTACACTTGTGTTCTTCACTTTGATTTTGAATCAAGAAGAAGAACAAAGTAAGTTTAAGAGAACACTAATTTATAGTGTTCTTCTCTTAAATCGATTCCTTCTTAAACCCGTTCTTTTCTAGCAAGAAGAACGTGTGTTTCTTCCGGTGTGGTGTGGATCACCTTTGGAGAATCCATAGTTTGGATTTTGTGAGCATTCCGGAGAAGGAACAATGCAAGTAGCCAGGAGCATACGCTAAACAATCAAAGGTAACGGTTTATTACGCTTTGATTGATTATATATATTTATCTATGCCCTATGTTTTAATATTCACTTCTAATATTTACACATCTATATCGAACGCCCGGTTGAGCACCCAAGAGTGCACCCCTTGGGATTCGTATTTTAAATTAGATTTGATTTAATTTACGCACTATTTTCTCGCTTCCTCGCTTTTTGGTCGCGCTCCCGGGCGGATCCGCTTGTCCTTCATGTGTGCCTCTTTTGCTCTCTCCTTCTCCTCTTGTAGTTGCCTTGGAATAATAAGGCATTCTATCTCCCTCCTATTGTACTCCCCCCGGGTTTTCGTTGGGGTCTCTTTTTATATATATAATGAGAGTAGTATAGGAGTGAGGATTTTATTTTATGTAATTGGTGGAGATGAAGGATGGTCCACATGCAGAGCCCAGAATGGAGGATCCAAGGCATTTCTATGGAGATTTGAATGAGGAAAGAGACCAAGGCCCATCAGCATGTTGATCGGGTTACTATTAAATGTAATAGTATAGGACCAACCCTAGATTGACCATAGATCCACTGCGAGCTCAGTTGGTCGCATAGGATTCGGGATTGTGATCATCCAACAGGGGCGTGCTAGGCTTTAATTTTGCATGTGGATTTTATGGTGAATGAATGGTTTTATTTATCATATTACTGCTATGGGATGCAATTTTTTAATTGCGCATTATGGATCAATGTGTATGTGTATGGGATCTCGGTCATTTACAACTCTCACTTGGTTGGACCAAAGTTCAAAATATTACACCCTCGATAAATGGACATGAACTCTAGGAGTTCGTCCATGCCTTCCAATCCATGGCATAATGAGGAAGCTGATTTAGGTCGATAGCGTGGTCTCACGAGTCGTGGCACGACTATCGTGCTTAAAAGAAGCTGCACTATGTCATGAACGAAAAGTAGACTCCTGTTAGCTGTCTCACGAGTCGTGGAGGTACCAGTGGGTCTATGATTCGGTCGATCGGGTCGGGTTTAACGCCCAAATAACGTGATTCGCTTGGAGTCCTCGGGATAACGTGAAAGGGTGAGGCAATTATCTTGGGAATCTCGTGGAACGAGAATGGTATGGTATACCTCCCACAGGATTCTTCCTATGTGAATCGTAAAAGCGGGGTATGGGATAATCGCTGTAGATCCCAAGCCCACTAGGAAAAGGTATTTCCCAAAAACAACGTTTGAGAGTATTGTGTTTTCGTATAAAATAGTGGGAGCATTAAATGACTAAAATCCAAGCGTTTAATTATTTGTCAAAACTTTCGTCTTTTAAAATTCTACTGATCGTAGTTTTGTTCTTTTAAATGTAGATTTCAAAATATCTAAGAACCCATTATCAACCATACTTGAGACCAACAAATTTAATGGAATCAATTACAACGAGTAGTTGCACAATCTGAGGACAGTCCTGGATTACGAGAACCAAGGCTACGTCATGGACGAGCCGTTCCCTAGGACCTTGTCGGAAGGATCCACGCCAGAAGAATGTGAGACGTTCGAGACTTGGCATAAGGATACACGAAAAGTCCGTAGCATCATACTTGCCTCAATGACGAATGAGATTCAGAAGCAATATGAAAGGCTAGACGATGTCCCTTCCATTATGGCTCGCCTGAAGGATTGCTATGCAGTCCCGGACCGGCATACTAGGTATGTCGCGACGAAGGCGTTCTTTGGAACTAAAATGACCGAAGGATCTTCTGTACAAGAGCACGGGGTCAAGATGCTTACCTTGCTGGAAAAGCTCGAGGACCTCAAGGCAGGGCTCGATAACGAGACGTACATAGATGTGATCCTTCACTCTCCCCCACCCTCCTTCGACCAATTCATTGTTAACTACAACGTGAACACACTTGAGAAGGGTATTCATGAGTTAATCAATATGTTGGTGCAATATGAGGCAACGACCAAAAAGTCTACATCGTCGGTATTGTTTGGAGATACCTCCAAGACGAAAGGCAAGGGTGCCGGACGTTGGAAAAGGAAGAAGGGAAAGGGAAAAGCCGTCAAAGCAGCTACCAACACTAAGAGTGTTCCCATTGCCAAAGATGGGAAAGGCAAAGGAAAAGGGAAGGTTGACTCAAAGCAACAGTCAAGGACATATGACATATGTATCAATTGCCGTGAGAAAGGGCATTGGAAGAGGGTTGCCCCAAACTCCTCTCCAAACAAGGTATCTTTGTGATTGAGGTTAATATGGTCACTAACACTGCCTCTTGGGTATTAGATACCGGCTGTGGAGCTCACATTTGCAATGATTTGCAGGTGCTGAAAAGAAGCAGAAAACTGGGTAGCGGGGATATGATCCTAAAGCTTGGGAATGGCAAGGCCATCTCGGCAGAAGCAGTAGGGTCCGCCACTCTAGTAGTTAGTGATCACATTAGCATAGAATTAGAGCAAGTTTATTATGTACCTAGCATGATTAGAAACATCATTTCCAATCCGTTCTTAGACAGTAGTGGACATGAGTTTATGATCAATAAAAATTGCTTTTATTTGATGAGGTGTGGAATTGCTCATCTGCTTGGTACGCTTAATAACGGCGTCTATATCTTGCAACAAACGAACTTCGTTCTAAACGTTCAACACAAACGTAAAATAGATAATAACGGGAACGCACAACTGTGGCACGCGAGACTAGGTCAAATTTCCCAAGATAGGATGAAGAAATTGGTACACTCAAAGAACCTAGAGGTAGGGGACTTGAGTGAGCTACCAACTTGTGAATCCTGTCTTAGAGGGAAAATGACCAAGAAGCCCTTTGTAGGACAAAACAAGCTTGCCACAGGTCTGTTGGACTTGGTCCATACAGACGTATGTGGACCACTAAGGACGCAAGCCCGAGGTGGGTTCTCCTACTTTATAACCTTCACCGATGATCATTCACGGTATGGTCATGTATACCTGATTAGGTACAAGTCTGAAGCTCTTGAGAGGTTTAAAGAATTCAGACTTGAAGTTGAGAACCAAAACGGCTGCAAAATTAAAGTCCTACGGTCAGACCGAGGCGGAGAGTACCTTAGTACTGAGTTCCTTAATTATCTTAAAGAAAATGGTATAATCTCTGAATGGACACCTGTCGGGACATCACAGTTGAATGGGGTCTCTGAAAGGAGGAATCGAACCCTGTTGGACATGGTTCGATCCATAATGTGTTTTACTAAATTGCCCTTGTCCTTTTAGGGCTACGCATTGGAGACTGCGGCCAAGTTGTTAAATTTGGCGCCAACCAGCGTATTGACCCAAACGCCATATGAAATATTGCACGGCAAGCCTGTGTCCTACAACTACTTGAAAGTGTGGGGTAGCCCCCAATACGTCAAGAAGCTAGTGGGAGACAAGCTAGAATTGAAGTCTAGTTTATGCAGGTTCGTTGGATACCCCAAAGAAACTATAGGTTATTATTTCTATAACCCTTTGGAACAAAAGGTATTTGTTTCACGAAATGCAGTGTTCTTGGAACAAGGTTTTCCAGAGGATATCCAACCTGATGAACTGATCCTTAAGGAGTCAAGTGATGGAAACCAATCATCAGTAGAAGCCGCGGATCCCTCACTTAGAGGAATCAGGATAGATACCCAGGAAGCTGACCAACCTCGAGAAGTTTAGCATGCTAGGCATGAAGAACGACCTCGAGAAAGGTCAGCCCCGGTACCTGAATCGTCGGTTCCAATACAGTCAGCGCCCACAATCACCACTGATGTTCCCGTTCTCCATCGCTCAGCTAGAGAGTTGCGACCAAAAGGCATCCTCCTATATGCAAATGTTCCATAAGGACTCGTGAAAGTGGTATTTCTTGATCACTAGGATGAATGAGTATTTGTAAAAATTCGGAGTATCCATCGAGATAGCAAAAATATGAATACTTGGCTAATCGTTCTAACATCTGGTCAATGAAGTAAAGTGGAAAGTGATCCTTGCGAGTGGCCTTGTTCAGCTTTCTGTAATTTATGCACATGCGCCATCCGTAGCTGTCCTAGTCAGTATCAACTCTAGGTATTTGTTTAAGTTTTCTTTTGTATTTAAATTGGCTACACACGTTGATTCCTCCCGACGTTCATCCACACGAGGTCCCAACGTAGAGACCCTCTAAAGTCGTCTACACCACACCGGGAGAGATATCGTTTTTCTTGCTAGAGAAAAACAGATCTAGAGGATGAAATCGAAGAAGGGATTACACTATCAAATTAGTGTTCCTTCTTGATCTTATTTTGTTTTTCAATTGATCCTAGATCAATAAAGCAACAAAGAGGATTTAGAGAGTAGAGAGAGAAGGCATAGAGAGTGTTCATCTTTTTCCTAGAAAAAGATGAATACTAAAACTCTTGACGTTGATGATAGTATATACACATATATATACTTTATTAATGTGATTATTGCAATGTGTCTAGGTTCATCCAAGGATGTCTAGATACATTCTAATCAATCCCTATTAATCATCACGCCTACCATTTCATAAGGTATGATTTAATCATACCAAGTGAAAGAGCCTTGATTGGAATTGATTTGTCTCTTTTGAAAAGAGACAAGTCAACTTGTCATCTAAGGCCTTCATGGCCAATTTTAGTACTTCCAAAAGAAGTAATTTTTGGTCATCCCCTTTTAGTATAAGTCCAACTTCTTCTAATTCAAAAGGTGGAATTAACACCTCTCTTGGGCCAAGATTTAATGGACCGAATTTTATTGTAATCCAATTACAATAAGCCCAAGAATTAAATACTATTTAATTCATGGTCCAATTAAATAATTCTCATTGATCTTTTAATCCAATTAAAAGATCCAAGATTCGATTCTCTACTTAATCGATAAATCCCATTTACCGATAAAACGAGGGCTCGATACAATATCGGCCCATCCATCCAATGGACAACCCATAAGTAATCCAATTACTTATCATCCTCTGAGAAATTGACTCCAAGTCAATTCCTTCACCTCGTCGGTGATTTCTGTGTGATCCTTTAAGTTCACCCTCAACTAGAGTTGGGCTTGTCCAACAAGAGCCCGTCAGCATAGGTCGCCGTCTAGCAATGGTCCATGGCAATAAAGACTAGGTGAATGTTGGCATGAACATTTAAGCATCGATTTTGTACGGGTACAGTCCTACTGTCGACCATCTCCCGGCTTTAGTCTTGTTGGAATAGGTGACCAGAAAGCCAATAGGTTTGGCAATTTGTAACCTATCCGACAACTTGATGTGAATGTAATATTATTATGTGATGAATAAGATGAGTGTTCGTCACCAATGGTACCTTCTTTGTTGCGCTCATCTTACATTTGTTAAAATGGTGTTTAACTTATATCGCAACAAAGCCCACAGACCATGGATAACAACTCGTGCAGTTGGGCCACGCATTGGATGGTGGTCATGAAACCAACTGATTAAGAGTTGGGTCTGAAACGTTCCAAGTCGAGGACCTCGAGTCAGGGCATTGAGAGTCCTATTGAGACTTGCGTCAAGAGTCGTGTTCATTGGATGAGTGCCGTGTTTCATCGGCGACAGGCGTGGGATGCCTACACGATCTTGATGGGTTGGTCGACTGTATCTTGTACGGGAGTAATCCTCAGACTTGAGGAATCATGGCAGTCACGTGCACAGGACGGCTGTATCTTGGATCTGGCGAGAGGTGATCATTCTGTAAGATGATCATTATAAGCCTTGTCCAGTGCAGTCAGAATGTGTAGCGAGGACGGTGGATTCCAAGAAGAGGATCCGTCCCCTGTCAGTATGTGACAGAGGTATCTCCTATGCACTCGGAGACACGTTCATGCTGTTTGAAGCTGTGGCCACAGTGGTTGGTCGAACAGGGAATGGTTTCCTGTGTCGACGCAATGAAGCATACGTGGTCTCGAGTATTAAGCATAGATGCCTAGTCAAGGATGGGAACCGACGCCCAATTCCATACCCTAGACTAAGGCCGGGAGACGGTAGACGGAAGGATCGTACCCGTACGGAATCGGCGCCTAAATGTTCACGCCAATTCACCTAGTCTCTAGTGCCATGGACCGTTGCTAGACGGCCACCAATGGTAACGGGCCCTTGTGGGACACGGGCCCAAGTCTAGCTGAGGGTGAACCTAAAGGGTCACACACAAATCACCGAGGAGGTTGAGAGATCGACTTGGAGTCAATCTCGAAGGAAAGTAATTGGATTACTTAAGGGAAAGTCCACTGGATGGATGGGCCGATATTGTATCGGGCTTTTATTTAATCGGTAAATTGGATTTTCGATTAAATATGGAAAGTTGAGATGTTGAGACGTTGGATCTTTTAATTGGATTAAAAGATCAACGGAAATAATTTAAGTGGACATTAAATTGGATTTAATATTGGGTTCGTCGTAATTGGATTACGATAAAACCCGGTCCGTTAAATTATACCCGAGAGGAGAAATAATTTCTAATTTGGAATAGGAAGAAATTGGACTTCTTCCCTTAATTAAATATGGCCGACATGCTCCCTTGGAGGAAGCAAAATCAGCCATGTTTTATGCTAGGTGGTATGTTGACTTGTCTCTTTTGGAAAGAGACAAATCAACTCCAATCAAGCTCTTCCCTTTTGGTATGATTTGATCATACCATAAATTTTGGTAGGCTTGACTGAAGAATTGATGGTGATTGATTGGAATGAATCTAGACATCCTTGGATGAACCTAGACACATTCCAATAATCACATTAATTATGTATATATATTAGAATATACAACACCTAGCATAAGTGATTCATTATTCATCTTTTTCTAGGAAAAAAGAGAAGACAAAAATCCTCTCCTCTCTCTCAAAATTTCGTGCTCCCTCCCTCTCTTACACTTGTGTTCTTCACTTGATTTTGAATCAAGAAGAAGAACAAAGTAAGTTTAAGAGAACACTAATTCATAGTGTTTTTCTCTTAAACCGATTCCTTCCTAAACCCGTTCTTTTCTAGCAAGAAGAAACGTGTGTTTCTTCCAGTGTGGTGTGGATCACCTTTGGAGAATCCATATGTTGGGATTTCGTGAGCATTCCGGAGAAGGAACAACGCTAGTAGCCGGGAGCATACGTTAAACAATCAAAGGTAACGGTTTATTACGCTTTGATTGATTCCATTTTTATATCTATGCCCTATGTGTTTAAATATATGTTTTAATATTTACACATCCTACATCGAACGCCCGGTTGAGCACCCAAGGGTACACCCCTTGGGATTCGCGTATTTTGAATTTGATTTAAATTTACGCAATTTCTCGCCTTTTCTCGCTTCCGCTCGCGCTCCCGGGCGGATCCGCTTGTCCTTCAAGTCTAGGGTATGTAATTGGGGGTCGGTTCTCATCCTTGACTAGGCAACTATGATTCATACCCGAGATGTGTTTACTCTATCGATCAACGTAGGAAATCCTTTCCTACTCAATCAATTGCTATGGCCATAGACTTTCAGAGTCTAAACCATCTCAGAGCGCATAGGAGACATCACTGTCATTTGCTGACAGGGGACAGATCCTATCTTGGAATCCACCGTCCTCGCTATATACTCCAACTGCACTGGACAAGGTTTATAATGACCATCTTACAGAATGATCACCTCTCGCCAGATCCAAGATACAGTCTTCATATGCACGTGACTGCCATGATTCCTCAAGTCCGAGGACTAATCCTGTACTATCAGAACCGGGAATTTCAGTCATACTGACCAAGCCTCCAAGGCTTTCAAATGACAATGCCCGCGAGTCAATTCAGTCAGACGACCACCTTGTCAACTAACCTACTAGAATTGACGAGCTTCGTCTGTCGCTGATAAAACTCGGCACTCACCTAATGAATGCAATACTTAATGCAAGTCTCAATAGGACACTCGATACCTAGTCTTGAGATTCTCGACTTGGAACGTTTCAGACCAACCCTTAAAAGTTGGTTTCATAGCCGCCATCCAATGCGCAACCCAACTACATGGGTTATCCAATTGGTCTGTGGGCATTTGTTGTGACGTTGAAATGCCGTTCAACGTTAGTAGTAAGGACAATAAACACAGTGCTAGTGATGGATACTTACTTTATTCATCAGGATAATATTATTGTAATAAAGATTGACGAATAGTTCCCAAAATCGCTAATCCAATTGGCTTTCTTGTCACCTATTCCAACACCATCATGTATGAATTCAAGACGTTAGGAATCACTGAAACACAACCGTAGCTCACGAAAATTCTCCGCAACATTTTAGGGTACCCACATACATATCGTAAATTGGGTTGTTCAAGGACTCAGTCATGATAGACTGATGAGAAAGCTCAGATATGTAGAGGAATAAGTTGTTCAAGACTCAGTCGTGGTTAGACTGATGAGGTTTAGATACTATGAATAAAGCATTAAGCCAGTCAAGACTTAGTCACGGTAGACTAATGAGAAAGGCTTGGATGTTGAGTATCCCCTACGCCTTAACCCTAGATAAACATGTGGTACGTTTAGTCGGTTCATAGGATCCGATGTTAAGTATGCTTCATGCATGACTCAACAAAAATTGGTAATGCACTAAGGGGTTAAAGACAGCAGTCAAGAACAATCGTTAGTACCTGAATAAGGACTAAAGATGTGTTCTCGATTCACCGTCTGTCGACAGTTGTTCTGGGAGGCTAAAGCGATACTAGCTTCCAGAACATAGTGAAAAACGGTTAGTCTCAAAGGTATGAACAGTCAGGCTCAATGATGATTGCATTGGATAGTGGTTATGGATGAAAACCTCGTCCATAGGATGGACGTGGTGCCTAGCAAGGCCAAGCCAATGGTCGCCTAGATGGCGAACAACCAGACTATGACAAAAAATTATGGCCCGAGATCTCATCACAAGATCCACCGAATATTCTTAGATAACCACCATCTCCAAGCGGCGAGGGTCGATAAGAGGTAACACGATTAGACCGTATTTCTTGGGCAAGGAAATATAGCAGATTCACAAGACCTTAGTCGATATCTTAGATTACTCATGCTAAGAGGGTTTTGAACAAAGTGGGTAATTGACTTAATGGTCAAGTGGGAGATTGTTAGAAAAGGTAACTAGAAAGTCAATGTGGTTGGCTGTTCTGAGAACCATTCGCCAATCTTTGAACGAAAGTAATATTATGTTGATGAATGTAGTAAGGATTCATCATTGACAACGATGAGTTTGTTGTGGTTGTTGCTAGCATTGAACGTGGTCTCGATGTCACAACAAACGCCCACAGACCAAACATATGAATCCAAGAAGTTGGACTGCACATAGGTTGGCGGTCATGGAACCAGCTTTTGTAGGTCGGTCTGAAACACTCCAAGTCAAAGACCTCGAGATTGGGTATCGAGGGTCCTATAGAGACTTGCACTAAGGATTGCATTCCTTGGATGAGTACCGTGTTTCATCGATGACAGACGTTGGACGTCTATGCAATTTTAGTAGGTTAGTTGACAAGGGTTTCGACTGACTGAGGTGACTCGCGGAAATCGTCATATGGAAACCTTGAGTGGGTTGGTCGGTATGACTAGTATCCCCGGTTCCGACAGTACGAGATATGTCCTCATACTTGAGGGACTATGGTAGTCACATGCACGAAGTGTTTGTATCTTAGGTTTTGCGAGAGACTACCAAGACAAGAACTTGGTTATTATAAGCTCTGTCTAGTGCAGTCAAGATGTGCAGTGTGGACAGTGAGTCCCAAGAAAGGATTCGTCTCCTGTCAAATGATTAATAGTAGTAGTGTCTCACTTATACTCTGAGACTCGTCCTCCATAAATCTGTGGCCACAGTGACTGAACAGTGGGATGGGATCCCAGTAACGTTTAGTGTGTGGATGAGTCTAGGCTTAAGTCAAGAATGGGTACCGACGTCCAAGGTCCATACCCCAGACTATAGCTGTGACATAGTAGACGGAAGGACATATGTATTCGAGAACCTAAATGTTCACGCCATATTTTCACCTAGTCTCTAGTGCCATGGACCGTTGCTAGACGGGCCACCCATGGTGACGGATGAATTCCTGTCATATGATGATTGGAGATACGGCCAAGTCTAGCTGAGGGTGAACCTAAAGAGTCACACACGATTCACCGAAAAATGAGAAATTAATTTGGGATTAATTCCGTGAGATCGAACAATTTAATTAGATTAAATTGGTTCTCTTCTTGGAGTGTCAAGTCTTTCATTAGATTAATTGGGCTTGATTCATAAATTGGATTTATGGAATTAGGGAATGGGCTATTTTCGTCTTTAACTAGATGGAAATATTATTATTGGGCTCAAATATTTATTTGATATTTATTAGAAGCCCATTGGACTATTTAAATAGGATTTAAATATTCCATAAAGCCCGTCAAATGATAGACGGACGAGATTGAACCTTAGGGGCTTGATGAGATCAAGGGCTATGATTAAGTTTGACTTAATCAAAGCCTAGGTTGACTAAGATTTGACTAGGTCAAAATCTTAGTCAAGCGTGCCTCTTTAGTAGAGTTTGAGTAGGAATAGGAAACTATGTTTCCTATAAATACTCAAAACACACACACACTCATACTAATCTCTACACTCTTATCTCACATACACATACACACACGGACGCCCTCTTCCTCTCAATCTCTCGTCCCTTCTCCTCTATTCACTCCAAGAAACCTCTTGTTTCCTTGTCTTTGATGCAAGGGAACATTAGAAGAATCAATCATGTTAATTCATAACGTCTGGTCGGTTCGTTCTCCCCTTTCTTCTTGATCTCTTTCTAGCACGAGGGAATCAAGATCCAGTGAATTGCGTGGACGATTTAGAGGAATCCTATATTAGGATCTTGGTGGTAAAATGTGGAACAACGCGTGTAGCCGAATGAAGAAATCTACAACGGGTAAGTAGCGTTTACTACGTTTTCTTTTGTTTCAACTCTGGGCCCTCCATTAATCTAGCATGTATGTTTTCTTTTATTCATGAGTACACCAAACACCTGGGAGATTCAAGGGGACACCCTTGCTAGTCATACCGAACACCCTTATAGAGGGAGGAATGTCATACCGCCTTCGAAGAGCTCAAGAAGTATCTGGCTAGCCTCCCCTTGCTGGTCAAACCTACGTCAGGGGATACCTTGTATGTTTACTTGCCGGCCATCCCTGGAGCGGTGAGCTTTTCCCTCCTGTAGGAGGAAGGCGGGCACCAAAGGCCTATATACTACGTCAGCAAAATCCTCAATGGAGCCGAGGGACGATATAGCCTCATAGAAAAGATAGCCTACGCGCTAGTCATGACTGCCCGTAGGTTGCGTCCTTACTTCTTGTCCTATCCTGTGGGGATTCGTACCAATCACCCTCTCAAGCAAATCCTTGGAAAGCCAGACACATCTGGATGGCTGTCAAATGGGCGATAGAGCTCCGTGAGTAAGACATCTCGTACTTTCCTCGTATAACTATCAAAGCTCAAGCTTTGGTTAATTTTATGTCAAAAAGCACCTCTCCTCCCTCCAACAAGGAGGTATGGCTGCTACATGTAGATGGATCTTCCACGGGATAGGGAAGTGGAGCAGGAGTGGTCCTCACCCCCTTGAAGGAATGGATTTGGAATTTGGGGTTAAATTTAGATTTAATGCCTCTAATAATGAGGCGGAATACGAAGCCCTGGCTCTGGGCATAAGGATGGCATGGGAGGCTGGAGCTCAAAGCCTGATAGCCTATTCTGACTCTCAGCTTATCGTTAAACAAATAGAAGGAATTTATCAAGCCAAGGAGGAAAGCATGAAGCAATATCTCAAACGGATCGAAGAATGGAAGTCGAAATTCGAAGATCTAGATTGTTCAAATTCCCAGAGACGAAAACAACAAAGCTGATTACTTATCAAAATTGGCTAGCACCACATAAGACTGTCGAACTCGACAGATTACAATACAACATTTGTCAAAGCTTGGATTCACATTGGAGGTTCAAACTATCCTCCCTGGGGTGACTGGAAGCAGCCGATCCTAGATTGGTTGAAAGAAGATAGCCTCCCCTACCACAAATAGGAGGCCACTCGCCTAAAGAAGCGGGCAGTTCGGTTCCTCCTCACAGGAAGCACATTCTATATGAAGTCATTCACTCACACTCTACTAAAATGCTTATCTCGGAAGGAGGGGATTGTTAGAATAGGTGACCAGAAAGCCAATAGGTTTGGCGATTTGTAACCTATCTGACAACTTGATGTAAATGTAATATTATTATGTGATGAATAAAGTGAGTGTTCGTCACTATTGGTACCTACTTTGTTGTGCTCACTTTACATTTGTTAAAACGGTGTTTAACTTATATCGCAACAAAGCCCACAGACCATGGATAACAACTCGTGCAGTTGGGCCACGCATTGGATGGTGGTCATGAAACCAACTGATTAAGAGTTGGGTCTGAAACGTTCCAAGTCGAGGACCTCGAGATAGGGCATCGAGAGTCCTATTGAGACTTGCGTCAAGAGTCGTGTTCATTGGATGAGTGCCGTGTTTCATCGGCGACAGGCGTGGGACGCCTACACGATCTTGATGGGTTGGTCGACAGGGGTCGAGCCGACTGGACTGACTCGCGGGGATCATCATATGGAAGCCTTGGAGGCTTGGTCGGTATGATTGGATTCCCCGGTTCCGATAGTACGGGAGTAATCCTCAGACTTGAGGAATCATGGCAGTCACGTGCACAGGACGGCTGTATCTTGGATCTGGCGAGAGGTGATCATTCTGTAAGATGATCATTATAAGCCTTGTCCAGTGCAGTCAGAATGTGTAGCGAGGACGGTGGATTCCAAGAAGAGGATCCGTCCCCTGTCAGTATGTGACAGAGGTATCTCCTATGCACTCGGAGACACGTTCATGCTGTTTGAAGCTGTGGCCACAGTGGTTGGTCGAACAGGGAATGGTTTCCTGTGTCGACACAATGAAGCATACGTGGTCTCGAGTATTAAGCATAGATGCCTAGTCAAGGATGGGAACCGACGCCTAATTCCATACCCTAGACTAAGGCCAGGAGACGGTAGACGGAAGGATCGTACCCGTACGGAATCGGCGCCTAAATGTTCACGCCAATTCACCTAGTCTCTAGTGCCATGGACCGTTGCTAGACGGCCACCCATGGTAACGGGCCCTTGTGGGACACGGGCCCAAGTCTAGCTGAGGGTGAACCTAAAGGGTCACACACAAATCACCGAGGAGATTGAGAGATCGACTTGGAGTCAATCTCGAAGGATAAAATAAGTAATTGGATTACTTAAGGGAAAGTCCATTGGATGGACGGGCCGATATTGTATCGGGCTTTCATTTAATCGGTAAATTGGATTTTCGATTAAATATGGAAAGTTGAGATGTTGAGACGTTGGATCTTTTAATTGGATTAAAAGATCAACGGGAATAATTTAAGTGGACATTAAATTGGATTTAATATTGGGTTTGTCGTAATTGGATTACGATAAAACCCGGTCCATTAAATTATACCCGAGAGGAGACATAATT
The DNA here is from genome assembly GCA_034509735.1 of Sesamum alatum. Taxonomy (NCBI): domain Eukaryota; kingdom Viridiplantae; phylum Streptophyta; class Magnoliopsida; order Lamiales; family Pedaliaceae; genus Sesamum; species Sesamum alatum. The sequence continues at coordinate 10,582,758 of JACGWO010000012.1, read as the reverse complement.
CCTAATTTGGAATAGGAAGAAGTTGGACTTCTTCCCTTAATTAAATATGGCCGACATGCTCCCTTGGAAGAAGCAAAATCAGCCATGTTTCATGCTAGGTGGTATGTTGACTTGTCTCTTTTGGAAAGAGACAAATCAACTCCAATCAAGCTCTTCCCTTTTGGTATGATTTGATCATACCATAAAATTTGGTAGGCTTGATTGAAGAATTGATGGTGATTGATTGGAATGAATCTAGACATCCTTGGATGAACCTAGACACATTCCAATAATCACATTAATTATGTATATATATTAGAATATACAACACCTAGCATAAGTGATTCATTATTCATCTTTTTCTAGGAAAAAGAGAAGACAAAAATCCTCTCCTTTCTCTCAAAAATTTCGTGCTCCCTCCCTCTCTTACACTTGTGTTCTTCACTTGATTTTGAATCAAGAAGAAGAACAAAGTAAGTTTAAGAGAACACTAATTCATAGTGTTCTTCTCTTAAACCGATTCCTTCCTAAACCCGTTCTTTTCTAGCAAGAAGAACGTGTGTTTCTTCCGGTGTGGTGTGGATCACCTTTGGAGAATCCATACGTTTGGATTTCGTGAGCATTCTGGAGAAGGAACAACGCTAGTAGCCGGGAGCATACGCTAAACAATCAAAGGTAACGGTTTATTACGCTTTGATTGATTTTAATTGTATATCTATGCCCTATGTGTTTAAATATATGTTTTAATATTTACACATCCTACATCGAACGCCCGGTTGAGCACCCAAGGGTACACCCCTTGAATTCATTTATTTAAATTAGATTTAAATTTGTGCACGATTTCTCGCTTTTCTCGCTTCCGCTCGCGCTCCCGGGCGGATCCGCTTGTCCTTCAGGGATCCACATCCTCAAGGGAATCCACGGCCGATGTTCTGGGTACCATATAGGGGCGCTGGCCTTGGCCGATAAGGACCTAATGGATGGATACTTCTGGCCCACACTGAAACAAGATGCCAAGACATTAGTAAGGCACTCTAAAAAGTGCCAGAGACATGCCTCCTTAATATATCAGCCAGCCGAGCCACTAACCACTCTGTCGGGCCCCCATCTTTTCGCTTAATGGGGGATGGTATCGTGGGACCCTTCACTATGGCTCCCAGACCAAGGAAATTCTTCTTAGTAGCAATTGACTACTTCACAAAGTGGGTAGAGGCTGAACCCCTCTCCCGTATTACTAAGGGAGAAGTCATGAAGTTCATCTGGAAAAACATCATCTGCCGCTTCGGGCTCCCTCGAGAAATCATTTTGGATAATTGAAGACAATTCCAGTAAACAAAATCCAAGAATGGTGTCGAGGTCTGTGAATCAAATAAAGGGCCACCTCTATGGCACATCCTCAGGCAAATGGTCAAGTGGAGGTCACCAACCGCACCCTCCTAACAGGGAATCAAGAGAAGGCTCGATAGAGCCGGAGGCAATTAAGCAGAAGAGCTTACGAGTGTCCTATGGGCCTATCGAACCACTCCTAGAAATTCTACATGCGAGAGCTCTTTCTCCCTTGTATATGGAACGGAGGCTGTAATAACTGCCGAAGTGGGCACACCCTCCCATCGAATAATATGTTACACTAAAAATAGCAATAATAATTTGCCCAAAGAAATCCTTGATCTCATCAAGGAGTTGTGGGAAAGAGCATTTCTCCGCATGCAACGATACAAAATATAATGCTTAACGCATACAATAAACGAGTAAAACCTCGTGAGCTACAAGTGGGAGACCTAGTGCTCCAAAAAGTGGAGGCCTCGAAGCCAGTGAGGAAGCTTGATCCGACTTGGAAAAGACCCTATAAAGTTAGGGGAATATTAGGCAACGGAGCTTATGAATTAGAAGAGGGGAAGGGGCATCCTTTGCCTCGCCCCTAGAATATCCGCAACTTGCGAAGATTCTTCACAAAAAACCTGCCCTCTGGGCGTGGCACCCCTCAACAAAAGGTCATACTCCTACCTCCCTGGCTCCAACCCTTGCATGAATAAGTCCCGCCTTCCAGCCGGGATCACACCTCATAAGATACTCTTTTGCCTCTCTGGCAGGACCTCCTCAAGAATAAGTCTCGTTTTCCAGCCAGGACCATTCCCTATAAGATACCCTGCTGCCTTCCTGTAGGAGCTTTCCCAGGATACATCCTTCCCCGAGCCTGGGCACCCATGTACAAAATAAAGTTTTGCCTCCTTGAGGGGCACTCTCTCAAAACAAGGTTTGCTCCGAGGCCGGACTCTTCGAAATAAAGCTTTCCTAGCTAAATCCTACAGCTGGGCAGGATGCTCCCTTTAAATGTCATCAAATACGGTAAAATCCTCCCATTAAAGAATGTTTGGCATAATCACTTCCTGTCCCTTGCTGGAAATTACCTATAAGCCCTGTCCCCCTTCAGGCACCTTCAAATTCTGAGCCCTGTTCTCTCACAGTCACTCCCTATGAAAATAAAGCCCTGTCCTCAAGCAAGCCCTGTCTACATACAGGCATATCTAAATATCCCTCTTCAAAAGCAAGGAACTTACCCCTTCTAGCAGGTGTTTCTAAAATTATATCTTTCTAAAAACTACCATGCATTCGTAGGTTGAAAAGGGTACAGGCTGTAATAGCCTCAAATACTTGTTGGTTGTATTACGATATATATGTCTGAGTTTCAGACGCGAAAACAGGACACGGGGATAAAGTAGAAGACTAATCAACTCCTACTAGCATAATCGTTTTGGGATCGAGGTAAGTATAATTAATTGAACCTATATAAGTATATATGATTATACTTGTTTGTTATAAACCTGGCTAGTATTTGCAAATGCTTATTTGGATTACGTGGTTATGCTGTGAAGTTGTCTCTATGTGTTTATTTGTGATTATTTATGTAATATAAAGATTGACAGATGATTGCCTTATATTATATTCTATTGTTGCATGGAGTTGAATGAAGAAGTTAACTACACATACATCGTTAAATTGAGATAAGGGATGATTTCCCGAGTTGGGAAACATAGTCAATGGTTTGTGATGATGTGATTGACAATGTGATATGAGAAAAATGAATATAAGCTAGGTACCATGGCGCGTAGGGTACCGGGGTATTTCGGGTGGTGGGGAATATCCTGTGCTGATAGCTACACACTGGGGTGGTGTGCGGATGTCATGTTCTTTGTGATGTTCTGTGATAATATTGCTACACACTCAGATAGTGTGGGGATATCAAATTCGACGGGTATCCTGTGTTGTATATGGTATAACCTTGATGATGATGATGATCATAGCCGGCAGAACCATTGACTGATGTACTCCAATTAGAGTAAGCAAGCCCCAAGAGTATAAACTGTGAATTCTGAGATTATATTGTAAACTGATACATGATTGTGGCATTGATTACTTTTATAAACAACCCAAAAAATTCGTATCGATTATACATTAGTAACTACTTCTACGTCTTCCTCATAATTAAGTATTGTTGGACAATTTTTCAATTTATCAATTGTTGAACAAATACCTAACAATAAATAAATTAAATGATATAATATTTTGTTAATTGTTTATTCTATCATGATAAAGTAAAAGAAAAATATGTATATATATATATAAACAGAGCGGGTCCTTAAGACATCATTGATATATTTGCAATATCTTTTGTCGCGTTAAATTCTTAGAATAAAACATATCTTTTTCCGACACAATAATTCTTGTTGCAACGTATGTGTAAATAAATGCACTTTAGTGCATATTTTTTATATCAAATTAAATATTGGAAGGCAGAAAGCATGCATGAAAACTTATAATATTATTATATTTTTTGAAAAACAATAAATTAGATATTAGGAAAGTTAATTGCACCAGGGCATCCATTGCATTAATTGTGTATTTAAATTATTGGAGTTACAAATTTAAAGAAACATGCATATATGGTGAAAAGAATCTCATGTGGTCCATTGCATAACATAATGATTAAATAGATAGATTATACGTAGGAGGGATGTATACTTAATAATAATACCGTGTAGTTATGTAGGGGTGTCACACAGGCCCCCAATAAAATGGCAGGAAACATACAATGGGTTTTAGACCCTCATCACCAACACACAAAACAAGGGCGACAAGCCTTTAGCAGCAGAGCGCCCCGCAAGACAGCCTCAAAATCCAGGATGGTGGGCTCGGTCCCCTCTGGGGGATGACCATGGGCTGCGAATTGCTCCCGGCAGGCTTGGAAACCTTAACGCGGGAACGGCCCGGCAATCCTAGCCACCTCTTTCTGAAAGTCATCATACTTCTTGTTGCCCATAAGGCGGTTCTCCCAGTATGTGGCTAGGAAGTCCTATCCCTCCTTCAAATTAGGGAATTCTCGGTGAGCCTGATCTGTTGCGCTCTCTAGAGCGTCCACCTGATTCTTCGACAATGGCAGGAACTCTTGGTGAAGCTTCTTCATTTCCCTATTAGATTCATGGAGTGTTTCCCAGGCCTCCTTCCTCAACCCCTTCAGCTTGGCCAGCTCCATAGTCATTCGCTCCAGGCGCTCCTCCAACTTCTTCATATGCCCGTCCACCAGAGGAGGAGGAGGCGTCCTAGGGGCAACTTAACTGTCCCCCCACCAAATTTTCCACCTGCACCACACATTCACACAAAAGTCCATCTTAAGACAAGCTTGTAAACAAGCCTAAGCGAAATTATAAAAAGTAATAATAACTTTTGAGACGTGGCATGATGGGGCACTGGCCATGTCCTCCCTAAAGTAAGAGTCCATGGATCGCATGTCTGCGCACCATCCCCCCCCCCCCCCCCCCAAGAGCTCAGAGAAGAGTCCCTATTCTCCTTCTTTCACTTTCAAGATGGACTGATGGGTGTACAACCCCTAGTTAGGAATGAACCTCTAGCGGCAAGGAAAAGAACCCCATGAAGGAGGGGGTGGACGAGGGGCGCAGTCGTAGAGCGAGTAGCCGCCCTCTCAAAACCCCCTGAAGGAGGTTGGCTAGAGGATGCCCCCTTCGCTCTCTTTGAAGAAGCCCTCCCTGCAGTGAAGAGACAGTCCTGGGCTGCCCTGGGCACTGTCCCTTAAGTGCTTCCCAAACATGATAACCTCTGTCAGAAAAAAAGAGTCAAAATAAAAAATACATCTTTTCAAAATAAACAATGCAGCAATAAATCAAGGAGTACCCTGGCGCTCATCCAGAGGGACCTCCTTGGGACTTAGCCCAAACCAGGAGAGGAGCCTCTCATCAATCATATCCCTGATAGCGTAGGGCTAGCGATTCAACTCTGCCAGGGCGAAAGAGAAAGTGGCTGGATGTTCTTTTATTGAAAAAGAAGGGACAGGAGGAGGATCCAGGATCCATTGGCTGGGAAACGACCAAGGCTTAGGGGGCGAACAAAGACAAAGGTCCCCTTCCAACGCTTGGGGACACTTGGGTGGTAGAAAACTAACTCCATGACGAGGGAAGAAATGAAAGACTCCTAGTTCTGATCTCTTCAGACGAAAGTAAAATAAAGAAATGATCGCCCGTAACTGGCACTTCATTACAGCTCAAGATCATGGAAAAACTAGGAAGACAACTAGCAGAGTTAGGACATAACTGGTTCAAAGGGACTTGGTACAAGTTCGACACATCCTGATAAAAAGAAGGCGCAGGAAATGTAAGACCTGCCCGTAATTGAGCCAAGAAAATACTCAAGCATCCCCTAGGAGGACGCTCGGGCACATTGGTGGGTGAGGGGATATGAATACCAAAATCTCAAGGGATGACAAACTCCTCCCTCAAGGAGGCGATATTGTGGAAGGAAGAAGATCTACCTGCCCCAGCCAGGCTCACCTCTCTCCCTTCCTCCTCTAGCTCAGACGTCACCCTCGCCTGTCCTGGGGAGGAATCCTCTGCCTCATCTTTTACCTCGCTCTCCCCCTCAAATCCCTCAATTTCCTCTTCCTCGTCCTCCTCCTCCTCCGGTGCATCTATTAGGCATCTTGAAGGCTGCAAAAGTTGCCTAAGGCTCCACCTCCAACTACCGCAGGCGGCCGCCCCGCCGGACCATAGCCCGCACCTCTAGAAGTGGCCTCGAAGGGATCATCGCATATATACCTCGCCCCCACATAACACACTAACTCATTAGAAAGGGTAGAAGAAGAAGACATTCTCATTCCAAAAAGAAGAAGAAAATGGCAGAAAGACAACAACAAGAAGGTAAACTTACAGGTTATGAAGGCTTCAGTTCTCTCTTTCGAAAGGCGTGGCAAAGAGGGGAATAAGGCAAGAGGAGATCCTTATGGGCACGGTTATAGGGACGAGAAGGAAGGAGGTACAGTTACTGGGGGTACGTGCAGGTAAGCACCCCCCCATTAGGCAGTTACGTGACAAAAGTGGACGGTTATCAAATACCACCCTCCTACGTCAGGCGCTTGAAGCCACGCGCCAACGCTCCAAGACATTTAGGCGCCAGAAACGTTAAATCCGCCCTAGCCATCATTGCTCGGCTACAGCTAGGGCCTCAAGGCCTGTGAAAGTTGCTAGTCTTTCCTTAGTGATGAAGTCGGCCTCACATCCCGAAAGAATTGCTGACTTTCCTTGCTAACAAGGAAGGCCTCGCACTAGGATGGTAAGAGGACCGAAAAGCAAGGACAGCCTCCCCCCAGAAGAAGGGGGATCCCATCTATGGACCTCAAGGAGGACTCCTACTCTAAGGGGAGTGAGGGACCTTCCTCCCCCTCGGGGGGGGGGAGGGGGGGACTAATTGATATGCCCTAAAAGGGTTGGTCGATACTCACAGCCTAAATAGTAGAAGGATCCACCTAAGGGGTTTTTGGGCCCAACACACTTCAAGGGACAGCCTGGAAGAAATCAGGACCAGCCCACTCAAGGAAGCAAGGTCTGCGTAGAGGAAGGAGGCCCATCTGAGCCCAGGAGGAAACACTTGTGAAAGAAGAAGTCGTGGACTCAGTCAAAGAAGTTCGGATAATCATTATCCAAACATTCCCCCTTATCTAGAGCGGATCTCATAACCGTTTCCCCCTATTTAGGAGGTCAAGCCCTCCCAAGGAGTCCTAACCCCCCAGAAGTCTCCTACTCCAAGGAAGCCCCTCTATAAATACCAGCCCCCCTGACTGGGCAAGTAACATCTCTCGACTCCCTTAATTTACGAATTTCTCTTTACACCTGGCACACTTGATGCTCACTATTATCACTAATTTCTTCTTGCATTCAAATTTATTTACTCCGAAATTGTTTACTGACTTGAGTATCAGAGTGCTACCTTTTTTTTTTTTTTTGTAGGTTCCCTTTTCAAACTTGCAAAAATTCAGGCTCACTTCACTCAAGTCCAAGAAAATAACTTTAATTGAGTCATTTTTAGCTCACATAAAGTATGATATTTTGGCATAACAAATTTTCAGTGCGAAATTTCGATTCAACTTTTATTGAATGAACGCCCCTACATACTTAAAAAAGAAGAACGTATTTTTTGATCTTAAGGACATGTTTACTACCCATGATTAGATTTAATTTATAGCCTAATCACTCCCAAACCTATGTTTACTGAAAAAGTATGGGCCCTTGATTTGAATTAAGAGCCCGTTATAATAAATGATAAATCTATGATTTGAAAATTGAGCCAACTTATAATTTGTGCATTGGTCCATATAGCCCTTCTATTGAGTATTATATTTACTTTAATATTCTCAAGTGTAGAAAAAATTACTATTTTCACCTATAGTCGATTTATATTAGCCTACAATCCTATAAAATATCATAAAAAATAAACAAAATATTATATTAGCCTACAACCATTTATCCCAAACAATATCATTAATTAATTTGTCACATCATAATTACATCCAAAATAGTAAACATGCTCTAAGAGTACTTGAATCTTTGTCATAATCAAAGTACAATTTCACTAACTCAGATTAAAAGATAAAACGGAACAGTGATAGAAACTTTAACGCACCACCCAATCAAATCATTCTTTTTTTTTTTTTTTTTCAAAAACAGGAAATTCTGTTGTACACTCCAGATCTTGGTCACATGGAAACATCAATACATTGAACAAAGAGCAGTGAATGTAGCAAATCATGAATTATACAGAAAATGCATTGCACATAGGACCAGGCATGCATATATATATAGATATATATATGTATGTGAGTTCCTCTGTTAGGGAACTCATATTTCATATATCATTCCAACTTTAAGAAGCCTGATACGAGGTATGGCCAATGTTGTGTCCCCTTGTCTGAAGTTTCTCCTTAGGAAAGGATAGGCATAGTTGATCACAACCTTCTTGAGCAACGATGACTCTTGCTTTGCCACCACTTCAGCTTCTCCCATCAGATAAAACACGCCTTGCTCCCTCGCTCTCTGCACTAACTGCATCTCCTCCACAGCATCGTGGACCGAAGCAGCTGCAATCCTATTAGAAGAATTAGCGGATTTTGCTGCGTTAAACGACTGTATCGAGCTTGATGAAATGCGTGGTGGGATTGGCTGATCCAACGATTCCTCGATGTGAACTGCAGAAGAGCTCGATCGTCTAGCCTTCCCATCAACTAGTAAACCAGAATCAGGAACGTCCGTGGTCCTATCAGGCATTTGTTCGACAGGGCCAGAATCAGGAACGTCCGTGGTCCTATCAGGCATTTGTTCGACAGGGCCATCATCCAGTATGAAATGCTCGTGCCTGATGAACTCCTTCAAGTTCTCCACAAGCTGGCGTTCGAATTCCTTTGGTTCCTCTATTAGATCCTTGTATCCGTATCTGACGACACAGCGAAATATTCTTGGCTCAACCTGACGAAACAGAAACCGCTCCTCTAAGACGACTTTGCTGATAGGGATGGACTTTATGGAGACAAAGACTAGTACTGAATGTATTGAGGGAATATTGGAAATGAAGTGAGGAAAGATTGGTGGGATGCCCTGAACAAGTTCGGAATACAGAAGCCCGATTCCAGGTAGTCTGTTTAAATCCCGGTTCTTGACCAAGTCCGATACATAAGCAGTGGAAACCTTGTTTTCTAGCTCAAACACGTACCGTTGTTGGTGAGCGTAATGCCAGACCCCCATCATGATCATAAGTACAAGAGAGAAGGCTAGTGGAAGGTAACCTCCTTGGGTGAACTTGTAGAGAACCGATGAGAAATATATGAGCTCTATAGACATAAAGACAACGAAGAACAGGGAAATCCACAAAATTTTAGTCTTCCATATGACTAGCATAATTAGGGTGACCAGACATGTGGTTATCAACATAACAGCAACAACAGCAATACCTGCAATAGAAGATAGTGTTTATCGGTTTCACTTGATATAATAGAACAGAAAGACGTAAGTAGTTTGATCATACCATAAGCATGGCCTATCTTTTCAGTCGTTTTGAATCCATAAGTTACGATCACACAAGCAACCATAAGGAGGTAGTTGATCTCAGGGATATAAACTTGGCCCTCATACTTAGCAGAAGTGTGAACAACCTTAACTCTTGGGAAGCAGCCAAGACTGAGGGACTGAGAGATGATAGCGAACGCTCCTGATATCATGGCTTGACTGGCAATAATGGCCGCAGCATTAGCCACAACGAATGTCGGCCAATAAAGTGGATCTACACACCAGAAAAGGCAAAGTATTTAGACTATTTCTAGAACATCAGTGCTTGTCATGATATAGTAATTTTCCATGACCAATTCAGACACTTGCCTGGTATGGAGTCGTAGAATGTATTGGCTACATGATCTGGGAACTTGGAAAGATACGCAGCTTGTCCAATGTATGCCGCAAGTAGAGAAGGAAACACCATGCCAGAGAAACTAATCTGTCGACATATATGTTAGAAAACGCTTATTAGTGACATAAAAGCGTTCCGTTTTCCTTGCAGAATGTCGCTTCTTAACTCTAACGTCTTGTTTATTTCTTTGTTTGAATTCATTAATAAATGATCAGCAGCCATCACACACTTGCCTGTGCTTTCAAGCTGGACCTGGATTTGAATATTGTAGAGTTCATTCTTACTTTTAACTAACACATTATAGAATGTGCATAATTAACTAAAGCAAAGTTTTGTTGCATGTTATTCTTATATGCAGTTAATTCGAAGTGAATTCTTGAGACAGATTATCGTAAAATTTTGTTGCAGATTGGCCGGTAGCTAGTAATTAAAGTATACTTGTTCTAAAATAGAGTAGAATTGTTACTGATCAATCAAGTCTCACACTACGTCCAAACTTACTTGGACTGCCGGTACGTTGAAATGGCCCAAATCAGCAAACATAGCTTCAGTCCCTGATCAAGCAACACGGTCATAAGTTAGCAAGAACAGTATTAATCACAAATTACTTAAGTAAATTTCTGGAATTGCAACTGTATAGTAACTGGGACAGTCACCTGTGATGCAGAGAACGATCCCGCCTAGGGATACCCATCCTTTCTTACCATTTTGTCTGAAGTAATCAACTATGTATTTGGGGTTGAAGGCACGTAGAACGGTCACGTCATGTTTGAATAAGTTATATAGGCCAATCCCACTTATGAATAGAAACCATAAGCAGATGGCTGGAGCAAACGAGTATCCGACTTTATCAGTGCCAAATCGTTGCACGCAGAAAAGAATGATCAATATTGCGATTGAGATGTAGACAACAGCATCTGCAAAACCAATCAAGCTCACATATATAACATGTCCATACAAACGACAAAAGAAAGGCCACTTCTAGATAGATAGTTATAAGGTTCGATTCTTTTGTTGATGTGAGAGCTGTGCTGGTGGGTGATCTGTATGCAACCTATGTAACCGGAGGGAAAAACACCCAAGCTCTCATGGAAGTTATATGGATCCCTACCTTGGCCAAGAGGCTTGATTCCGCCCACAGCAGAAAGAACTGCAAATCAATAAAAGGCTCGGATCAATACTGTGACTAATGTACAATTATGAAGAGTCAATGTATAAGAAACTGACCTGAGATGCATGGAGTTAAAACACCATCACCAATGACCATGGAAGTTCCAAGGATTGTTGCAAGGAAGAGAACTATCTTAGCAGTTATGCTCTTCTCCAGTTTCTCTTTGATCTTCTGAGCCCGTCGCAACTGGTTTGATGGTGTGTCCAGTCTATAGTTCGACAGTTCTCTGTCCTCAGGCTGATCATTTGGTATGAGGCTCACGTTTGCGTACCGACAGATCAAGGAGTATAGCGCAAATGTTCCTCCTGAAAATTCAGAAATGTTTTGTTCATATAATCTTATAATTTGGTGGGAAATAGCATTTTTGGTCCCATAAACTAGACCCTTTTCATCTTTTGTTCCATTTGTTACGAATTTAGCACTTTTAGTCCGATAATTTACAAAATTCGTACTTTCGGTCCTCATCCATTTTTTTGTCTGTAATTTAATCGCGTAAGCCACGTGCTGCCTCATCCACTTTTCTATCTGTAATTTAATGGCACAAGCCACGTGCCCAGCACGTGGTCGTTAAATATTTTTTATTAGAGGAAAAATTGAATCATTTTCAAGCTTAGTAACACATTGGGGGGAGAGGGAGGGAAGACATAGAACTAAATTTGAGGTAAACAACAAATTTTAAAGGAAATTAGGGCAAGGGAAGATGGACTTATCTCTTAACTCACAAAATTATATTCATCCCTTCTCATAGATTCAATGTTTTTGAAAAAAGAAAGAAATCCCCCTTTTCTTATCTAATTTCTTTCAAAATTTGTGTTTTTTTTTCTCCCTCAATTGTGATAGGATTAAGTTATATTTTGTTTACTTTTTTGTTCAAATTATGTGTAAAACACCAATAGAAGAAAATTAATTATTTGCAATAATTGCATTGATTATAAATTAAAATCATGATAAATTATTATTATTAATTATGGTTAAACAAAAATTGTTGCAAAATTTTAGATTATCCATCATGGATATTATTTTCGCCATGGCTATGAGCTATAGCAAATACTTTTGTCATGACAAATATTTTAGTCACACTAATAAAAATCACGACCAACAACCATTGCATCGCCGTGGTGAATGACTATTTACCGCAACTATTTATTTTTAATCATTGCAATTAGCCATGGTTAAATATTAAGTATTTTGTAGTGCCCATTGGTCAAATTATGGGGAGAATTACATTTTTGGTCCATTCATTCACGAATTACATTTTTGATCCCAATTAGAACCATTATTTCAAGTTTCTGAAAATTTTGAAAAAGCAAAAGTGTTTTTATGATATTATGGAGGGACAAAAAGTATAATTCTCCCTCAAATTATGTGTCAGACACATCGTATCATGTATAGTTGATTTTTTTTTTTTAAAAATTTATCAATATCAATAAACATAAATTAATATAATAGATTCCTAACAAATATTATATTTTCAACTACTCATATATATATTTTTGTAAAATGAGACCGAAAATATTATGCTTAACCAAAAGTTTAATACATTTTGAAAAAAAAATGAATTTATGAAGAACATATATGTAATTACTGATTTTTATCTAAAAAGTTAAGTACTTAAGAACTTAATTTAATTACAAAATTAATAATAACATTTTACATTAATGCTTTTGTTCATAGTATTGAACTACTTAACTTACTAATTATATTATATTTTATTGCAACTAAAAATATATTTTTCAATTAAGGAACTTTAAGATGCAAATAATGTAAAAAAAAATCTTTGCAATACAAATATATATATATATATAATACAAGGGCAAACTTGTCCATTGGCGTAAGTTTATAGGTTCAATATATTTTTTGTCCCTTATCTTTTGTATTTTGACGTTTTAGTTCTTTATTTTTTTAGGGTAGCAAATAAGTCCTGTAATTTTTTAAAATTTTTGTGATTTTGGTCCTTCAGTTCGCGAAGTTTGCAAATATTATCAGAAGAAAGCATGTGTCTCACACATGGTTTTTTAAATTTGGGTTTTTGTTCACATTGGTCAAATTTTCATACTGTATCTTTTGCATTTTGGGGTTTTAGTTGTTTTTATTTATTTATTTTTACATTCCTCACTGAGGGGGTTTTAGTCATTTGTCTTTCTAGCATAGCAAATAGATCCTGTAATTTTTTATCTTCTCGCGATTTTGGTCTATTAAATCGACAATAAGAACAAAAGACAAAAATTGTAAAAGCACGTTCAAGACACATGCTTTTTTCCAATAATATTTGCAAACTCCGATGACTAAAGAACCAAAATCGAAAAAAATTAAAAAGTTATAGGACTTATTTGCTACCCTAGCAATATAAAAGACTAAAATGCTAAAATGACTAACTTATGTGATCAAAAATATATTTAAGCCTAAACTTATACTTGTTATAGTTTAGAGGGTGAATGTTACCTAAAAAATAGTTGAGTGCCGCAGCTTGTATTTAATTAACGTATTAATTATTACTTAAAAATTCGTTTGGTTCAAGTGAGAGGAGAGGAGAAGTGAAAAGGGGAAGAGAAAGATTGAAAGATTTTTCTGGTATAATTGGAAGGAGAGTAAAAATTTTAAATACTTCCATACATTTGGTACGAAAAAAATAGATTGAGTATAAAATATTAATTTTTTTATAATTTTACTGATTATTTTTTTTCATTTTATAAAATAAACAAGTTAGTATTGTACTAAAATAATTTTAATTAAAAATATTCATCAAATAATAACAAGAACAATAGTTATTATTAATAAAAAAATATTCATCAAAATGAGTATTGTTCATTTATTCTAAACTATCCAATTTAAATAAAATTAAGATTACGACAAATTAATAATAAAAAATTCTAAAAACCATAAAAGCAAAGCATGTTTACCTGATCGTTGACTTTGATGTAGTGGTTTTCCCAACAACTTGATTATTTTTTCTCAAAAATTATATTCCAGTATTATAAGTGGGAAGGAGAAAAGAGTAATAGAGTGAATAAAATAAAATGTGTTTTTCTTATCCTTTTTGCCTTATACTTTCAGTTTTCCACCCAATTTTGAATCAAAGCAAATTGGACTCCGGATAGGTTTCATATACATTTAGTTTTACTTCCCCTTCATCTTTTTTCCTTAACCATACACAAAACTTTATCTTATATATTCATTTTTATTTCCACTTCTTTTATACTCCCACTTTTCTCCCCAACCAAACAAGCCCTAAATGAGGAATTATATTTATACCAAAATAAAATAAAATTATAATTTTGAACTAGAATATTGATAGAGTACGTACCATCACCATTGTCATTAGCCCACAACACAAGGAAGACGTATTTGACCATAGGAACCAAGATTAGGGTGTAGATGATGAGAGAGAGCACTCCCAGTATGTCATTCTCGTTCTGTATTCCGTCAGTGAAAGTGCTGGCGTACACGTACAACGGTGAAGTTCCAATGTCTCCATATATCACTCCTATGCTTTGAAACGCCAGACTCAGCGTCCTGCCCCAACTTGCCTGTTTCATTCATATACCAGTCACCTTATTATTATAACTATTACACTACTTTCTGTATGAACTGCACATGCAATTAATTAGATTGATAGATTTGAAACTATGAATTTCAAATTTTTAATAACAAATTGTTTGAATTCATTTGGCCTATATTTAGATTTATTGATTTTGATTAATTTCATTGGATTTCAGAAAAATTTAAAATAATTCAGTATGTCACAAAATATAGTTCAAGATGAAAATAAAGGATTTGAAATCCTTAATTTGTATAATTTTAAATTCAATGAATTATAGTTTGGTTAAAATAAAAATTATTTGACATGCAATAATAAGCTAATTGGGCATAAATATGAATATATTCAATTTCTTTTTTGATGTCGACTAATTTCGTAAATTTTATTAATGGATGGATCTGTTTGTCAAATATAATAAAAATGATTTTCTAAACTATAGTGTATAATTATACCAGACCTAAAAGAATGGTTATTTTTAAGTTGAGGGGCTGAGTTCTTTGTAATTTTTTTTAAGGAGATTTTAGAGTTATTACTGTTTTCTGATGGAGCACGTTGCATTGAACAAAAATAGAAAGAAATGAAGAAAAGACCTGACGGGAGGCATGGTGGCTGGGCTTGAAAGAGAGATTTCCCGCCTCCAAGTTAAGGGAGTCGACACGGCGGAGCCTTGCCCACGACACTTTTCTTTCCCTTATATTGCTTTCTTTTTCAGCACCGTCAGCGGTGGCGGCGGTTGGCTGGTGGCCTTGTTCCGCCATTTCTGCTTGACTTCCGCAGTGTGTATCGGCCATGTTTGTTTTTTTCAGTTTTGTGCTACTGCGGAAGGAGGTGGTGGCTTTTATAGGGTTTGGAAGCTTGAGAGTCAAACCTGGGATGCATTAGTTTATATGTAAAAGTAATTATCGTACTGGTCGATTCCTAAGTCTGTTGGATTGACGTGCTTCATGTTCCTTAGTTGAGAACCTTTTTCAATATGTATTATTGGTGTGCTCTTTAGGATTCCAAGATTTTCAACTTAATTGTCTCTTTCGTCCCTTCCATTCTCACTTGTCAATTAATTCAGAATTCGATTGACAATCAGTACATAATAATTTTTAAGATATTAAATATTTAATAATTTTTTTTTAAAATAAATTTTAAATGAAATGATCGTTTAATATAGTATCAGAAATCCAAACAAGAGGTTTTGCTTTTGAATTTTATTGTCACCTTTTTTATACAAGGAATATTTCATGTAGAGAGTTTTCACATGAGGATAACGTGTCAATGTATTAAATATTAAATAATTTTTTTCTCAAATATTTTAACTTTTGGATGAGGTTTACCCTTGAAAAGGGAGGGTCAAGATATTAAACCCTTGTAAAGGTGAAGATATATCTTATTATATATATATTAGCGTGTGAAGATATATAAGGATAGTTTGATCGGAAAGAAATTTGTTTGACCTGCAATAAGTTAGTAATAAGTCAATTAGGGATCAATAAAATTTTTTATTAAATATTTTTGCTAATATCAACAAATTCAGTGAACTTTGACTAACGATGGTTTTATTTGTTAGACAAAAGAAACGTTAGGGGTACTAGATGTAATTTTCACTACAAAAAAATAATTTATTGCTTCGATTTTTGTAACGGTCCAAAAAAGTTTTTGCAACAGATTTTGAAAATTTGGAACGGTCTCTGTAACGGAAGATGATCTATTGCTTTAACACGAGTTACAAAATTATTGGAGCGGTAGATTGCCAAGTCGTTCCTACTTGGTCGGGACATTGTAGAGGTTGACGAAACCGTTATAATAATTGACCTAATGCAGGAATTGATGTTGGAACTCATTTTGTAACGGTCGACCTCAATTTATAAGGTATGTATGGAACGGCCTTAGGTTCACACGCAATCAGACTATTATATTACAATTGGCACGGCTCTATGAACTCTCTTTGTAACGGCCAATGCTTATTTTGTAACAGCGTTTGTATCTCATGTTGTAATATCAATTTCAACATAAATTGTAACGGCCGATGTGACACCATTTGTGGATGTTTGTTGTGGCGTTGTAACAATCTCTGGAGCGACTGTTTTTACTGCGCTTGGAGCGTGTTTTTAAACGGTTATTTACTAGCATTTTGTGACATGTTTAGGTACGGTTGGTGGAGCGATATTTGTACCGGAGAGACATATACATTGGAACGGCTTTTGAAATTGAGAGTTGGTTGTGTGAGAATGATGTATGATTACAAACCTTACAAAAGTCGCTACAAATATATTTTTTTAGTAATAATTTAATTATTATTATAATATTCATTTTTATGTTTTTTTGTTGAATTTGTTGAATATGAAATTTCTTATAAATTATCTAGCAAGAAAAAGTAGTAACAGTATAATTAATAAAATTAAAATTGTATTTAAAACATGTATTTAAAATATACATACAAATTTCTAAAAAAAATGACAAAACCCGAACCTAGATCTGGATCGGGCTCTCCGTCTTCTGCCTCGTTGTCGGGCACCGGGAGATTAGCTGGATGCTGGGATGCCTGGGATGGTGGGGCCGGTGGAGATTCGGGCCAATTGTTCACCTAACACATTATGATCTCTTTGAGCCTCATGATCCGATCATCAAGGTCTGGGTATTGCTCTTGTGGTGGCGGGAGCAGTGGAGCAGTGGACGAGTTGGGCCGTGATGGTCCAGCAACCGTGTGGTGCGACTCGGAGCCGAGGTCGAATCCACGACCCCTCTTTCGGCCGCCTACCGCCGACATCCACAACTGCTGCTCGGCCATGGCCATCGAGCCTTCAGACTACGATGGAGGATCTTGCTAATCATTCGGTGGCGTGGTTTGTTATTCTTCCATCATCTTCTGGAACGCCTCCTGCAAATGGAATACTTGATTAGTAAAAAACAAATCATACTATAATATGAATTGAACACGAAAATAACGACTGTAAATCTACTTACCGCCACCTGCTCTGCCCACGGACCGCTCCATTGCCCTTCCTCTTTCTTGTAAACTCTGGAGAACACCTCCATCTGCTAGACCCCGGAGTGGCCGGATCTACTGGCGGGGCCTGTGGCACTTGAGGCTCCAGTGACTACAAAAAATGCGGGAATTGCAACGAAAATAGGAACGATTTTTTTAACTTTTAAAACGGTAATAGGTCACTGGATTCATTTGGGCTGGTATTAGGAACGGTTAAGGCACGGGAGGCTATCCGTTGAAAGGAGAGTTCCTAATAATTAGGAAGGGACATACGGCGGCATACAAAGGTTTTACCATTCCTAATTACCTTTGTATGTATGAATTTATACTTTTTGTATTTGGAACACCATATGAAAAGTAAATTGCGCAATTTGGAACGGTAGTTAGAACACAGTTTGAAAATGTCAGCATAAGTTGCAGATATATTTTTGCACTAGTTCTGGAATACGTCTTGGAACAGTCAACTATAATAGTTAGGAACGGTCATTGGAATACAATTAGACACGATCACTGGGAACGGATTTTGTACTCGTAATTTGGAATACGACATTGGAGCAGTTTTTGGTTTTGTATTTAGAATGAAAACCAAACCACGAAATCATTAAATTTGGAATACATTTAGGAACGGTCTGTCCCTAATTTGAAAATTTTTTTTATCCGCTTTTAGGAACGGTTGTCACCTAATTTGGAATGGTTGTTTTTTCCGGTGATAGGAACGATCACTTCATTAAAACGGACAAATATTGGAACGATTTATGTGCGCTCCCTGGCCGTCTAAAGTACCGTTCCTAAATAATGAATTATTAATTTTTTTATAGTAATAATTATTATTATTAAAATATATATTAAATTATTAATAATATTTTTGAATTTAGTTTTATAATTATTATTTAAATATGAAAAAATGCATAATTTAGAAATAAAAATTATATTAAATAAAAATGTTATCCAATTTAATTACAAAAATAAAATAAAAAAAAGTCCTAAATCTACTCCTCTGTCCCCCTCGTCCTGGTCCATATCGTCAACGTCTGAATGGGAGGGGTCTCTAGGAGGCCGTGACGGGCCGGCAGCGGAGTTATTGGTCTGCAAGGTCTTCATCATGCCCATCATATCCACCATCATTTCCTCCAGCCGGACCATCCATCCTCCAAGTTCGACGCTAGCGGTGGTGGTGGTGATGGCGAGGTAACGGTTTGGCTGAGACCGTGGGCCTCAAAACCAAGACCGAATACCCGGTCCTTGTTCTTGCCCCTGACTGCAGCCAGCCACAACTCCAGCTCGATTTGCGCAAGCCCTCTGATTCAGTCGAACGATCCCCAGGATTGGCCGTGGCCTGAGACTGGTGATCCTCCAGCAACTTCTGGAACGTCTCCTGCAAAAATAGTAAATTATTATTATTGTTATTTTCAAACATTAAAAAAATAAATTAGAAAATTTAATTTCCAACTTACCGCCACCACCTCTGCCCTCGGCCCGCTCCAGCCGTCGTCGGCCTTTTTCTTATACCATCTGGAGAATGACTCCATCTGCTTCACTGGCCGGCCGAGCTGCTCCTCCTGTAAAAGGAAATGGGAAACAGTTATTACATTTTTAATTTAATAAAGATAAATACGTTAAATAAGATTAAATATCTTACCATTTTCCGCTTGTGCATACCGACGGAGGCCGAACCCCCGCGGTACACAGTAGCGGATGCGGCTGGGTTGGTGGACCGGTTCGCCTTGTTCTTGGCACACTCTTCCTTGAACTCCAAGGACTCCCAGTACAGCAGGAACTGCCGCCAGACTTCGTTCACCAACCAAAGAGGCTTCACCAGAGATTGTCTGGCGAGGAAAAACTTCTTGCGGATGAACTTCCTCGCCCAAATGTTGAAGATCTTGAACATGGACTCATCGTCGCAGTCCCACCAGTACGTCATTTGTATTGAAAAAAAAGAAAATATATACTCAGATTGTTAAAATATTTAAAATAAAAATTTAATTGATAACTGAAATTAACGTTACCTTCAAGCTCTCGAACCAGCTGGTGCTCTGGCGGCACCTGGCGCAAATAGCCCCAAGGGTGGGGATAGTGTCCTCGCACCATCGCGTTGATGCGCTCGTGGATCTTTCGATCCATCCTGAAATTATATAATAATTAGTGTAACATAAAAATAATAATTTAAATTACAAAAAAATTAAAAAAAATATATACATATACCTCGCATCGGCGAGTGTGATATACTGGCGCGCGGATGGTGGGGGAGTGGTGGGGCAGGTGGTGCTGGGGCAGCCCATGGACGAGCCGGATCTACCGCCGGTGCGGGAGTGGATGGTTCGCCACCCTCCTCGACGGGTGTAGTGGTAGACGGACCGGGCTGCTGATCTGGCGCAGGTGCTGCAGGTGCCTGCTCTGCCGGCGGTGGTGGTGGTGGTCGGAACACTGCTTCCCCATCCTGGGAAGCAACACCGGCAGGCGGTATGGTCGGTGAGCCGCGGCCACGTCCACCTCCTTTAGGTGGGAAATATCGACCAGACATGATTTAGAATTTTGTTTTAAAAAAAATATTAATGGTATGAATTTAAAAAATACATGTAAGTATCAATTTATTTGAATAATGATAATTTTTCTAATTTTTTAAAATAATTATGCAAACTAAATCCTAAAATTGTATACTAAGTCCCAAAATTAATCTAATAAATGGATAATGAATCCCAATTTTATTTTTGAAATTTTTCCTACAATATTTACTAAATCCTAAAATAATTTCCTAAAATATATACTAAAACCCAAAATTGACGCTTAATTACACTAAATTCTTCTATTTTTCCTATATATTTATATTAAATCCCAAATTTTTTTTCCTAAAATTGCACTAAATCCTTCTATTTTTCTATATATTTATACTAAATACCATAATTTTACCCTAAAATTGCACTAAATCGTTCTATTTTCTATATATATTTATACTAAATACCAATATTTGCCTATATCCCTACAAAATTTTATAGAAAATTACCCAAATTTTCATAAATTTCAGAAAATTAACAAATTTCATATATTATGAGTAAATTTTATTTTACTAGGAAATTTTAAAAAAATAAAAATGACATAATTTTTTTTTAAAATTACAGAAAATATAAAGAATTTTCAGTAAAAGTCAGAATCTGTGTCTGTATATGATAAGCTTTTCACACAAACACCACAATTCATTGTTGACTTCCCGACATTGTGACATTCAGTGTGGAAATTGAAGCAATTGATGAAGTAAGACGGGTATGTCGTCACTTCTGCTCTAGGGCCCTAATAATGCAACTTCAACAATTCGTCGTTTGTGTGATTCAATTCGGGTTTCACCTATAGTTCATTATATAGCAATTGAAATAATTGATTACGAATTGAGCAGATCGCATTTACAAGAAAGTGACACTTACACGACGCTTGAACCAATCCTTGAATTGTGTTACCACTAGTTGATCGATTATCGGGTCCTCCGAATTGTGTTGATCGAACAGTTCATTCAAGATGACCTATTACCATAAAACCGATAGTTATAAATATACATGTAATTGAAATTGAAATGAAGGCTTGAGATAATTACGTTTCTATAAGACACTTACTCGTAGTACGATGCAACTACTTCACAATTACACAAAACGTATGTCTCGATAACATGAAGTTCCTCACCGCTCAGTCATCTCTTCTTTGAGGCTCCACTTGCTCGGCCCGGGTAATTGAAAATAGACCGTACTATTCGATCGTCGTTGCTCATGAGATCATCGTTCCGACCGGGTCTGCTTCACTTGCAGAGAATGTGCGGTTCGAAGTAGTGAGAGGAGAAAAGCCCGCTTTCTTCGAAAATATAAGCCTCTACAATTGACGCCTCGACGTCGTGTGCTTTGTTTTCACATTTTTCTTCAAATCACGTAGGAATCTATTCATATGAGTATTTATTAAAATGCAAATTAATTGCTACTAAAAAGTAATATATTTAACAATAGTTAATTACCTCTCAAATGCGTACATCCACCTGTACTGCACGGGCCCCCCAATGCGCGCCTCATATGGAAGGTGAACAATTAGATGCTCCATTGACAGTCAAAATATCATGCCTTCTGACCGTGCTATAAATAGAATGCCCGTGTGTCCTCCATACAAACTGGACACCCCATAACACCGGCGGTACTCCATCCAGACGCCATCCCATAAGCAGGAAGGTCGTTCACTGTCCATATCAATGCGGCATGCATCATGAATGCCTGGTTTGTCGCAGTATTGTGCGTACGTACACCCACATGTCATAAATTCTGCAACGCCTCGATCAACGGCTCCAAGTAGACATCGATCAGATGTTTTGGATTCGATGGGTCAGGGATCACCATCATTAGGAACATATACTCAGACTTCATGCACATTCTCGGTGGGAGATTGTACGGTGTAAGTATCACGGGCCAACATGAGTAAGTTTTACCATACTAGCCGTGCGGTGCAAACCCATCCGTGCATAACCCAAGTCTAACATTACTAGGCTTAACTGCAAAATCAGGATACGTCTGGTCAAAATGCTTCCAAGCCTCTGCATCGGACGGATGACACATGGATCCTTCCTCCGTCTGATGGCTCGCATGCCAAGTCATATGCTCTATTGTGGCTCCGACACATACAACCTCTGCAGCCGAGGGGTAAGCGGCAGATACCTAAGAATGTCATACGAGGACTTCTTGCGTCTAGGATTTCTATCCCTGTTGGGCTTGTACCTAGCGTCTCCACAGAACTTGCAATATTCCAAATCAATATCGTCCTTCCAGTACAAGATGCAACAATTTTTGCAAGCATCAATCTTCTGGACTGGTAAACCCAATTCTCGTATCAATTTCTTCGTATTATAATAATCGGCGGGGAAAGTGTGATCGCGGGGCATTACAGTATCAGCCCACTGGCATAACCGATCATATGTATGCTCGGAAAAAATCCCTTCGGCCTTGATATTCACCAAAAAAGCAATTGATGTCAACTGAGAGGTGGTGCAATCGTTCCACAACGGTTGGTCCGCAACATGAACTACATCAAAAAAATGGTCTAACAAGCCAGACACATAATCATAGGGCCCCGAATCGTAATATGAACTAGGACCTACATCAGGTGGACAATACCGAGTACCATCATCAGCCGGTCCCTCCTGGTTGTACGAAGACCAGAAAGACGGCCCAGCGGCATCGAATACCATCCTCTGCGCCTAATCCATCTGAGCCGCATCACCCCAATGCTAACTACCCTCCTCCTGAATGGGTGGCTTTTGTTGCTGCTGTACATGGGGCGCTGTCAATGCTTCAAAGTATTCCTGCACCCTCTCCTCACTATGCGATGTCCAATTATAATACTCGGGCATAAACCCTTTCATACACAAATTAAAATTTACCTCGTCTGGTGTCTTGAACCGTTCGTTTTTGCACTTCCAGCAGGGACACTTAATCTTCTCCCCGTCCATATATGCACGCTGAGACTGGGCCCATTCTAAAAATGTTGTAACACCGTTCTCAAACTCCGGCGTCACACCCAGGACGTCTCGATCATACATCCATTTTCTCAACTGTCTTAACTTGATTGGTCCTACGTAATTCACAACAGTAATTAAATGAATAGAATATATATATATATATATATATAACTAACCACTACAGAATTTCATCTTCTTACCTGAGCAAAACACCTATCAATATCAATGCAAAATTCGCGCAAATAATTAATATGTTCGCTTTTTCGTATAAAAAATCAACAAGGGGATTTACAACAAAATGAGTTGGAGATTAATTATAAGAACAATGAGAAAGAAGGGGGACATATATATAGAAAAATATTGGAACGGGCACTAGAATATTATTTGGAACACACAACTAGCCGTTGATCCAGCTTTAAGAAACAATCTTAGGCACGGATGAAGAAATGGCAATCTTACCGTTGTAATATAGTCGTTATGGCATATTAGGAACAATAGTAGTCACACTCAATGCTACAGTTCCTAATTGAACCACAATTGGGAATGGTAATTGTAACAACACTGCATTTCCTATATACCCACATTTGGGAACGGTCATTACATTACATTGTTGCTCATGGCGTAAAAGGGTCTCATTTAGCACTACATATTGGAATGGTCACGCAACCGGTCCACATAGAGCCGGGATTTGGAACACATATAGGAACGGTACGTGTTCTCGGTCGAGTAGCCCTTCCAACTTTCACATATGTGTTTCAAATGGAATACAAAAATATATCCGGTCCTTTTTAGGATCGGTAATGGGTTTACGTATTGACACAAATATGTTGGCACACAAATAGGAACAGTCGTGTCGCTCCTATACATTTGTACCACCCCCGTACCATAAACTAGTCTTGGCATCAGTAGGATAGGACCTCGTACCATCATCAGGCACACCCTCCTGGTAAGTAGAAAAATAAGCTTGTCTGCCTGCCTCATAAACCATCATCTATGCCCAATGCATTTGTTGGTCATCACCCCAATGCGAAGTACCCTCCTCCGGAGCAGCTGGGGTTTGCTCCTCCTGCACTGGAGGGGCGGTCACAGCATCAAAGTACTCATGCACCCTCTCCTGGCACGCGAAGTCCAATTATAGTATTCCAGCATAAACCCTCTCCTATATAGGTCAATATTGACCTCGTCATGTGTTTTGAACCTTTTGCTTTTGTACTTCGCACACGGACACCTAATCTTATCTACGTCCATATGTCTAACTATGTTAAATTACCTATATTTACAATGATATTTACTTATAGAAAAAATTAGTTGAATACATTATTTGTATTATATAATTCATTTTAGATCCAAATCTATGTTAAAGTACCGGAATCTATATTACTTAATAAAAATTTAGTTGAGAATATAGTTTGTCTTATACATGTCATTTTAGATTGAAAACTATGTTAAAAAATTTAAATTTAAATTGATATTACTTATTAAAAGAATAAAATATTAGTTGAATGTGTTCTTTGTAACATATAATTCATTATAAATCGGTAAGATGATATTACTTATTCAGAAAATCTAAAAAAATAGATGAATGTATTCTTTGTATTATTTAGGAATAATTCTAAATTAAAACAAGTGATTAAAGCGGGTTTGGTGGGGCGGGCCGCGGTGAAAGATTGTGGATCGTCCCGGAAAATAGCGCGAATGCGGAAGCGCGGTATAAAATTAAATACAAAAATTAAAACATGCTTTTAATTAAATAAAAGAACACGTTCAAGGGGTGTGCCCTTGAAGTTCCCGGGCGTTCGGTGTATCTCATGAATTAAAAGCATAAAAAGAATCATGGAGGCCATAGGATTAAAAATAAAGAGAAACAAAAATTTAAACCGGAACCTACCGATTGCCGTTTTCGTCTTCTAACCGGTACTCGCGTTGTTCCCCGATTTGCTCCAAATCTCGTATGTGAGACTCTCCAAATAGTAACACGCAATCCACCCACGTATCTTGCACGTCGTGCTAGCGAACGAACAAGTATTTTGGAGAGGATGAATTAATCACACGTTATTAATTAACGGTATTAATTCTCCTAAGTTCGATTGTTCCAAGAACAAAAGAACAAGAAAAAGTATTTTCTTGTGAGAGAGAGAGAGAGAGGGCGGACGAGAGGGAGAGAGGGAGTGCCGAGTGCTGTGTGTGTGTGTGTTGGAATTTCATCACTCCTCAAATAGTCAGGGGCTAGGACTATATATAGAGGAGGAGTTTAATCCTCTTCAAACTCCAACTCTTAGAAGACTATTTTGACTAGGATTTTGACCTAGTCAAAGTCCTAGTCAAAGTAGCATTTGACCTAGTCACATTATATCCTAGCCATCCATCTCTCCTTTTAATCTCAACCATTAATTTAATTTAATGGAATATTTAAAACCTATTTAAATATTCCAAATGACAATAAATAAATATAATAAATATAAATATTTATTCTAGGCCCATTAAATTAATTTTTCTAATAAATCTAATTTATTAGATTAATCCCTTTTATCTAATAAAAGGAATTAATTCTCTCCAAGAAAATAAAGGACCCGATTAAATCCAATTTAATCATTCCATCTCTCCAATATTTAATTCTAAATTAAATACTTAATGTGTGTGGATTGTGTGTGACTCTTTAGGTTCACCTTTCAGCTAGACTTGGTCGGATTCCTAGCATCCATCCGTTACCATGGGTGGCCATCTAGCAACGGTCCATGGCACTAGAGACTAGGTGAAAAATTCGGGGATGAACATTTAGGCTCTAACAGTACACTTGTCCTTCTGTCTACGGTCTCACCACTTAGGGTCTAGGGCACGGAAAATGCAGGTACCCATTTTGGACCTAAGTGTCGGTCTGTCCTTACCAAACGCGGCAAGGGAAACCTTCCCTTCTGTTCAGTTACTGTGGCCACAGATTTTAGGGACAAGACACAGAGCATACGTGAGACTCAACTGTCAATGCCTTTTGACAGGAGACACATCTTTTCTTGGAAACTACTGTCACTCTATACACCAGAGCTGCACTAGACATGGCTTATGACTACTCAAGTGTTTCTTGGCAATCTCTCACTATATCTAAGATACAGACCTGAAATATAGGTAAACTCAGCAGTTCCTCAAGTCAAAGGACTTGACCTGTACCGTTGAAACCGGGAACACACGTCATACCTTGCCGACCCTACTCAAGGTCCTCCGTAAGACGGTTCCCGCGAGTCAACTCAGTCAGCTGCTTCCTAGCAGGCTAACCCACTAACACTGCTTAGATGACCCTCGTCCCCCGTCGATGAAATACGACAGCAGATGCTTAGTGCAAGTCTCAAGGGGAATCTCGGTACCCATTTTCGAGATTCCTTGACTTTGAGATTTTCGGACTGATTCGGCGGGACTGATTTCATGGACCTACCTCCAAGCATAGTCCCAGTCCCTGAAATATGTTTTCAGTCCGTGGGCTTTGTTTGCATAGTGAACAGATACGTAATGCAGATAAAGTGAACACAAACAAAGTAATGCCAAATGAATTTCACTTCTTTATTCATTAATATATTTATCAAAACATGAAACTGTCTAGACATAGGTTATATTTTGCCCGCCAAGATTGGCTATATGGTCACCTAGCCTAACACGCGGAATTGACAAGGCGGGACGGGCTTCGGGGTGAGGTTTCATTAACCGAGCGGGTCTTGGGTCTGGACAAACTCGCCCCGTTGCCGTCACTTGTAATTTCTCAAATCACAGGGGGTTTTACGTGTAATCACACCAAACCTTAAGGGAAAAATTGGTGTAGTTATTTCAGTATTAAATATTTTTTCTCTCTAACAGTTTAAACTTTTGAATAAAGTGGTCGTTCAACAAAATTTATTACTTCTATAATCGCCCTCTAATCAATTTGTTATAACAATCTATCCAGACTAGCTATTTCCTTTTTTTCGCTCGTCACCGATACTATTATAAAAAAGAAAAGCCTTTTCCACTCACAAATGGTAGTTTGTGATACCGAGATACCAAAATGGTTTGTTCTATTAATAATACCCTCAAATTTTTTTTCTTTCTTTTTTTCTTTTTTGTGAAATGTGTTATCTTGGTTTATATATTTAAAAAATATAAAAAATTATTTATTATATGTGCGAAGAGATATCATGCCACGACAACTAGTTATATGTATAGGAAGGGGGGTTTGACCATAATTTTTAACTTTAACCTAAGTCTCAAATTTTACAATTTAGATTGTTTTTAAAAATTCAAAATAATTAAATTTTTTCCACGGAATTTCCCATAGCAAATTTGCCACAATTTTCAATGGAATTTCAAAATTTTGAATTTTTGTGGAAAAATCTATGGCTAAACAACGAAAAAGGTTTGCAACTGACGTTCTGTCGCAAATTTGATCAATTTAAGGTGGCTCATTTTTGTTGAAAGTCATTGCAAAGACAAAAAATTTTCATGGAATCGCATTTTACAATAGATTATTTTTTAGGCTAATTTTGCAACGGAAATTGCAGCAAGAAAAAGTCGTTGCAATTTAATGAATTTATTTGCATTGGCTTTTGCAACGATCTACATGTTACATTATTTTTTTAATAATAACAACGAAATTGTTGTTACAAAACCCGTGGCAAAAGTTTGCCATAGATTACTTTCACTGCAAAATTTGAAAGACATTTTGCAACAGGTCAATTTCAAGACATTTTGCAACGGATTTTCAAATTACATCCGTTGCAGAATCATTGCAATGTAATGAAAATTTTTGCGACAAGTTTTGCAACAGGCTTCAAGTTACATTAGATTTTTATAATAACGACCTTGTCATTGCAAAATTAATGGCAAAATTTTTCCACGACTATTTCCGTTGTAAATTTGCAATGCATTTTGCAACAAATTAATTCAAGACAAATTTTGCAATGGCTTTTACAATGACCTACAAGTTATATAAGTTTTTTACCACAGATTTTTGTAACGATTTGAAGTCCGTGCCAAAATATACTGCAAAAGATTAATAAAAAGAACACTTTCATCCTACTTCATTTTTATTTTGATAGCCGTTCATCACCTTTTTTTAACTACTCTTTCCTTTCTCTACTCATATCGTAATCTTGTTTTAGCGATTAAACTATTAGTGATCATGCTAGTGTAACAAGTCACTTATTTGGAGGTTTGGCTAGCTTACGTTAAGGTAAGTATAAAACTTTTTGCTACTATATTTATATATCGTCATTGTGTTTATGGTTTTGCAACTCATTGACGATATGGTAATCATATTTTTTGTGGTCAGTTATCATTATATTATACACCACACAACCTTCATTACACCATACACCATTAACTTACTGATTATACTTACTAATCCCAAAATGAGTCGTTTATCTTAGTACAACAAGTTATCCAAGTGTACTATGAGAAGAGATAAAGTTGATTAGATGATTGTATGTAAAAATTAAGTGGACTATTGAGTTGATGTTGACTGATGCAGCATTTCAGGAGGACAAGGTCGAATCTGTTACTACAGAAAAATTCAACCTTTAGATGACATTAACAACATAGAAAATTTTTGTTGATTTAGACACCACTGTGCAAGTTGGAGCAGATAATATTTGCTAATGATAAAGAGAAAAAATATTATAAAACTTAATAGCAAAATTTGTAATAAATACTGTTTCTCGAAATATGGACAAAGTGAGTTTAACTCCAAAAGAAGAAAAATTTGCATATGATTGTAGCAAAATATTTCGTTACAAAATTTGCAACTGATTGTCATTGCAAAAAATGCGTTGCAATTTCGCAACAACTTTTATTTCAAACTTCATTGCGAATGAAAATTGGTTTGGCAACGGATTATAGCAAAATATTTTATTGCAAATTTTGCAACGGAATGTTGCTACAAATTTGCGTTGCAATTTTGCAACGACTTCTGTTGCAAAATTCATTGCAAAAGAAAAATAAATTTGCAATGAAATTGCCGCAAACTTTGCCACGGATATACCAATGCAAAAGTTGTTGCATAAAATGAAAATTCAATGGTTTTAGCAACACAATTTGCAATAGAATTTTGCAATGGATTTGAAGCCGGGGGAAAAATTTGCCACGATCAAAAAGTCCATGGCGATATAGAAGTGCTATAGCAACGAAAAATTTTTCGTTGCAGAAATCTATGACGAATCAATTTTGCAAAGGATAATTTACGAAATTCATGGAAATGAGCCTATATTTTTTGTAGTGGATGGCTATTATGACGGAATTTCTAATGTCCTGGCTTTCGGTTTTTTTATTTTGACGGATTAAATGATGAGTTATCGATCGAAGAGCACCCTTCCAAAAGAAATTAAGTCGAAAAATAATTTTCGATGACTTTTTGATGGAATGGGAGCTGATGGTAAATTCCAATGGTCTTCCGACATTTTCAAGTAGTCCGTTTGAAGATGGGTCGAGGGGACATAAAATGGACATGTGATTTTTTGATGGATATATCAACGACCTTTGGGACGGTATATTTTATGTAATGACATTTTTTGGATAGACTTTTTGACGAATATGACATCGGTAAGTCCATTTATTTGGATGTCTTTTTACAACGGTTTGTGTTATCAGACTAGCCGTCAGTAACGTTCAGACGTCGTTCCATCGGTAATGCCGTTTGAGATGTTGTCAGTAGATGAAATCCTTTACTAGGGCAAGTGTGGCGAAATCTGTCTTTAAAATAGTTTATCTTGTGGTGGTGGTTTTGCATCACAAAATCTGTCCCAAATATTTTATCCCCTATCTTACATTGTGATGGTATTTTCAGATGGCTTGCGTTAGTAAATCCGTTGAAATTTTTTCTATATTAAAAAAAGAATATATTTTTGTTTATTCTTTTAGCTATTTTTAATAATTTATTGAATTTAAAATCTGGGATAACTATTTTCTAAAAAATATTATATTAATAAATATTAAAATTTGTTCTTATTATGATGCAAAATCAAATGATAAACAGAAAAAAAAAAACAATAGAAATTCTAATGTAATGGCTAGCCGTCATACTCGTTGACAGGAGACAGTCTCGATATCTTCAACCTACTGTTCTGTTGATCTCTTGGATAGGACGTCGACCGCCCGTCCGGAAAAAACAGAATGAGACCCATGCGTGTGCACATCATGCTCAAGTAGTGCTTGATTTGCTCGAGTTGTGTCATGATTTGAGTTCCTGAGGCAGGGAGACAGTAAACGTGGAGGATGGTGCATTTGTGGTGCACGGGCAACCGACATCTGAAGTGTATGCCTCAAAGCCCATGAGAAATACTTGACCCTACTTCCTACCCCTGTGGTCTTGGCCTACAACTCATCCTCTAGCAGTTGTGGGGCAATCGCGGCCGATGAAGAAACATCAGCTGGCGGCGTTTGTGAGGTACGCTCCTCTAACAACTTCTGATAGGCCTCCTAAAAACAAATTGAAAAAGAATCTATGTTTATTTAAAAATGTATAAGTTAACAAAAAGTAAATAAATCGTACTTACCGCTAACTCTTTCAAGAGCCACCCGCCTTCTTTTTGTAGCAATTAGCGACACCTCGATCCGCTGAGGCGACCACCTGAGCTGAGTCTCTTGTAGAGATATATTAGAAACATTAAAAAATGGTTAGAAATTTGCAAATATGGTTAACAATAATTAAACTTGCAATAAAGTTACTTACCAATTTTCTCTTGTAGACGGTGTTGGCCACTGCAGCATCAGTACCTGGTTGGCCTTATTCTTAGTCAACCTTCTCAGAAGTCTAGTGTGGCCTACATAGCATTAACGATAGCTCAAATGTTGTCTACCAACCATCTAGGTAGCGTGTTTTTGGCCTGAGTGTATGCGAATAAGCGACCCAACCCATTTTGGCTGCATAGGTGTCGAAAACATTAACATCGGTGGATTCGAGCAATCCTACCAGTATACGCACTGCAAGACAAAAAGAAATGAAGAATTAGTATGTCAGAGATAAATAAATATAATTTTAAATTTAAGTAATAAATTTTTGCAAAATGTACTACCTTCATCTCATGGAACCAGAAATCGGCTCAACAGACAGGCTCTGTGATGATGATTCCCTTGAAAGAGCGGCCAAAGGTGCCGGGAGGGAGCATGTGGATGGTTCTAAGCATCAAAAGCATCAGGGGCCAGTTGTGGAACCACCTGCCACGTCCCGGAGGTGTTGTCATCGACCCTCAAATCATACCTAATGACACAAAGTAGATTAGTTGAGTGTGCACGGTGTTGTTCTGTGTGTGTGTTTGCTTGAGTGTGTGTTGTGTGTGTGTGTGTGTTTGAGTGTGCACGGTGTTTGTGTGTGTGTTCGAGTGTGCATGGTGTGTGTTGTGTGTGTGTGTTTGTTTGAGAGTGCATGATGTGCGTTGTGTGTGTTTGTTTGAGTGTGCATGGTGCGTGTGTCAGTTTCTAACGATTTTTTTTTTTTTTTTTTGTTTAAGGATTTCTCCACCTGTGAAAGAAATAGAATCGATTTTAGCTATGATGAGCGGATATCATCACTAAAATTTATTCCATTCCTTACACATGTGGACACACCCTAAACCCAACATTGCTAAACCCATATGTATTGAACTATACTATGTGTGTGTGTGAGTGCGTGTTTGTTTGAGTGTGCATGGTGTGTGTGTAAATTCCTAAAGTTGTTTATGGTCTAGGGATCACTCCACCTGTGAAAGAAATAAAATCGATTTTAGATATAGTGAGTGGATATCATAGCTAAAATTAATTCATTTCTCACACATGTGGACGACACCCTAGACCAAACATTTGCCAAAGCCTAACGTATTTGGCCTAACATCATTATGCCCTAATACCATTGAGGTCTATTTGTCGTTAGGCTTAATAACGTCATTGAGCCTAATCATCATTTGGCTTAAAAATGCTTATTATGCTTTTAGATTAAAATAATTACAAACTAATTCTACAGTTAACAAAAACAAGGCTCACTCTCAACCACCTCACATTTTTCCCCATCCACCAATCATCAACAATGAAAGCATGCTAAAAAAAGGCACCCAACATGATGCCATATATAAAATGTAAAATTTAAAATTAAAATTATGTAGGCACCCACACGATGCCTGCAAATCAACAAATTGACAATTATATTCGCACCCCCACATGATGTATTTGCACAAAAAACAAAAAAATAAAAAATCCAAATAAAGCACCGTTAACGTTTAAAGTTATGCAACATCGTCCAAAATTCATCTAACATCTAACATTGCTAAATTGGGCCAAGTACAAGACATGTGATCTAACGTCTAATGTTCTCTAAATTTGTTGTTTATAGTACATTATAGTATTTTTTTTGTATTATTTAATATATTATAATAATTCGTAGTATATTAGATAAATATAAACGATTATTATATATTTATAGTATATATTATTATTTTTTAATATATTATAGTCGATTATAAACTATTATTACATATTATATTTTAGTTATAGTATTTTTTTGATATATTATAGTGGTTTGTAGTATATTATAGTTAATTATAAACTATTATTATATATTATATTATATTTTAATATTTATAGTATTTCATAATATATTATAGTAGTTTAACTATTGCAAACTCCCCCCGTTGGAGAACATGAACTAGAATCATACCCGGAGGGGAGATAAGGTCAAATGTCAAAGGCAGAAGCAGGTGGCTTTTTATCCCCAGCCCCCATTCTCCAATGGTTCAAATAACTCAAGAGGTACTTCAGAAGCTGATGCAATACATCTTCACCTGGGCCGCTAAGAGCACTGTGGCCGTAACGCCTACGAGAAGAAGCCCATCATCCTTGACGATCCTAGCCAAGCCCTCTAAAAGTTGATGGAAGATGTCTCCACTCAAGCGGTGAAGAGAAAAGTAGCTAAATACCTGACCAATCACTCCTAGGGTCCTTCTTCCTTCACTCCCTTTATTGAAGTTGGGGTTCTCCCTTGACCACCGTGGATGAAGACTCGAGGAAGGAGGATTCCAAAGATATGTCGTTTGAATAAGAAGAGGCTAGCAGCCAGGTCTCGCCCCCACAACTCACCTTTAGGGGAGGCGAAGTCCCAAAAAGAATAGTCACATGATAGAAGAGTCGTTGCATGAACTCTTCAAGACAAGGATAAAATTCTCCAGTTGGAGGAAGAGGATGATGAACTCTCCTAAAGGAAGACAAAAAAACTCCCTTGGAGGAAAAGAAAGAAAGAATTATCTGATTGGGGAACGATGATGATGAACTTTCCAAAAAGAGGAGGAAGAACTCTCTTGGAGAAGGAAGTCAGTCCCCCCCCCCCCCCCCCCCCCCCCCTATTACAACAGAACCTTCAGACCTGCATCTCAACCATGGTCAGGTCCTCATGACTCCACCAATCTAGTGCTTCAGCCACGGGATTGCCCCAACCTTTGCTGAGAGAGGATCCGTCCACCTTGACCACGGCCATGTCCCCGCGACTCCGTCGTGAAAGTATCTTGAGCCTCTGTTGTGAGTATGCCCTGCATATCTACTTGGTATGTGCACCAGGCCTCTACCCAGTAAGTGCCAAAATTCTCCACCACATGCACTCTCTGTTCCTAACGTCTCCGCTAGGGGGCACTACCCATACCCCCACATCGAGCACCCCCAACACCTTGATCGTGGCACGTCACATGCCTCCCTTAAAGAAACTCGGGTCTCCGCCACAAGAGCATGCCCTGAACCTCCACCTAAGTGTATCTTATGATTTGCTGGGGGCGAACTAAGCATCTTCGCCATGACAACATCGAGGGGAGCAAACATAAACATCTTCCAGCTTTGTACGTCCTAGAAGGATCAATTTCAATTAGAAGTCATAGATCAAGCAATCAAGGAGGAATGAAGAACAATGAAAAGGAAAATGTTTTGCACCTGAGACATGAAAAATGTCAGTCGTCCCGAATTCTTGAATTAAAGAGTTTAAGTTCCCCTATAAATTCTATAAATCACCTCATAGTGATTAATAATATGCCTGTGATGGGGGGAGAGAAAAAGCTTGAAGCTCCTAGGGTAATCTCAATTAGCTTTCTTGAGGTGCATAATGCAATGGCCGAAAACTTGAAACATCCTCAACCTGACAACTCTTATGAAGCCCTATAAATGAGTTGAGACTAGGCTTGTAAATGATTCCAATCGAGCTGAATACATAGTTTTTCAAACTTGCTTGAATTATTATCAAGTTTCAAAAATTTTATTTGAATTTGATTTTATTATTGATCTAATCGGGCTCAAACGAGCTTTAATTTGATCAAACATAAGTCGAGCTCGAGTAATATATTTTATTATTTTTGAACTAATTGAATCAAGCTCGAGCCAAGTATCAAACAAAACTTTTGTTCAAGTTTGGTTTGTTAAGTTCAAATCGAGTCTAAACGAGCTTTTATTGAACGATTTCAATCGGGTATCGAATAACTTGATTTATTTTTCAGCCTTAGTTGAGACCACAAGCTTTCTTGAGGTGCATAATGCTATATCCCATAGCTCGAAACATCTACAACCTAAGAACTCATATGAAGTTCCCACAAATAAAATGTCTTGTATGTATCTTAAAATGCTCCATCCATCTTCTACACTTTGTAGTGACATTGAATTTAATGTCTTGTATGTATCTTAAAAAATTTCACTTCATGATTTCAATGGGATAAAGCTAAGTCACAACATAGAAAAATTATCAAACACTTGCTTGAGGGGCAGTACCCTACAAAGTAAAAGACAATAAGAATAATATCACTCAAGAACTCTATTAAAAGGTTTCCATAACTCAAGGATCCTGAGAACAAGATCCCTACATCTTGTAATAGATTTTCCGGAAAGTTTAAATTATAACAAGAAAAATGTAGAGTTACTTAGCCCTATTTCATGGGAATGGGACAAAATCTCTCATGGCTCACAACCCGCCTCAACAAGAAAAGTTCGTTCCTAGGAGTCGGCCTCAAACTCGAGAAAGGTGGAACTTGAAGCATTCTCCTTATTGAGAGAATCCTTCAGCTCCTCCCAAGCAATGGAATTTGACAACTCCCCCTCTAGACTCTCTTTTTGGTTTTCTCTGTCTCCTCCTAATCCAAGTAAGATTGCCGGACGGGGAATATTTTATCTTATCTCCTGATCATTGAAGAATAAACTTTCAGAAAGGACATACGAAGGTTATGACTAGAAGGGAAATATTGGGGGGAGTCCCCCAAGGATCACAATGCCACCACTCAACATCCCAAATATATAAAAATATTTCTTTCCTAGGATCCCGAAATGAAATACACCCCTCTAATAATTTACAACATTCCGAGGATAAAGGAAAAAGAATGAGTCATTGAGAACCTTTTTGGCAATGAAAAGAGTGTGAAAAACCTCTAAGGAGGGAGTAAAGTCCAACTCTCTAAAGTGATGAATGAACCGCGCTAAGAACATAAATGTATTGGGGGTGAGTTGACTAAGACAAGGACATGCATTCCTAATGATCTCCACCGGTGTAAGATGGGGTCGAGAACACGAGATGGGTTCAATGGACAAGGAAAAGATAATCCCTAATCACGAGAAAAACAATGTGAGCCCCCATCGGCTTGGCTCACTAGGCCGAGGTGAGAGGGCTTGTCTCGGCCAACTAGGCTTGACGTTTGCCTCAGCTGATTTGGTCAAGGCGAGGGACACCTCGACTAGCTTGGCCAAGATGCACGATTCAGCTGACTTCAATGCCCCGAACAACTTTGCCCTCGACCGGCTTTGAAGCCTCGACCAACTTTGCCTCGACCATCTGCGACGCCTCGACCAACTTCACATCACCACGACTAGCTTGGTCGAACATGCCTCAACTGGAATTAATGCCTCGACTAGCTTTGCCTCGATCGGCTCCAACGCCTTGACTCAATTTGCCCCAAGCAACTTCATTTTCCCTCAATAAGCTTGGTCGAAGCACACGCTTTGACCGACTTCGATACCTCGGCCATGAACCTGGTTGAGACACTTATCTTGGGGCTCATTTTGGACAAGGAACCCGAGGCAAAGTCCTCGAGTTGTTGAAAGGGGGTCCAACCCTCTCATTTCTGGGGAAGCTTCGACATCATTTTCTACAAATATTAGTATTAGACGAAGGAGAAAAGCGAAAAATAATTGCATAATTAACAACAAGCAAAACAACTAATCGGAAAGAGGATTTGAAAAAAAAATTAAAAACAACAAGATTGTTTGCTATTAGCCGTATGAAAGTTGAAGGAGACCTAAAGAATACTAAGACCAAGAAAACACTCTGAGAGAAAGGACGGACCTTCCAAGCCTACGTGCTTAAAGGCAACTCCCAAATGTTTTAATTTCCGAAATTTTTGGGAGTTGAGGGTAGTTGATATGGGGACATATCAAGCTAGCATTAATTAATCCACTAGATATTAATAGCTCGCATGATTCCCGCTGTTACCATCAATAGAGGACGTGATTCCCAACAATCACCATCCGTGATAGGCGATGAGCAAGGAAGACATAATTGATAGCTATGGGAAAGTACTTGAGTATCCTCTGTGAAGCTGCCAAATATAGCCCAATCGGAGGGGGATTCAGGCAAGATAGTAAATAGAGGTCACCTTCCTATAATAATCAAGTAGTATAAATACCTCATCCATGGTTCTTCTGAAAGAAGTTGGATGCTCTAACAAAAAGAGAGATCTTGAGCTTTCTAGCATGTCTTAGCATATGATTGTTGGTACCTTTACAAGAAATAAATAAAATATTTATTCGTTTGCATTATATCGTTTGCTATATATTTCTCTGCAACTTCAAATTTAAAGAATATAAAATTAATTGTTTATTCTAGAACATAATAAGTTTCAAGAATACAAAACTGATAAATATTACTCTAGATATAATATAAAAAATACAATATGATTGGACATATCTTGCACCGATAGGTTAAGTTTTATACGCGATGTTGATTCAAATCTAGCATCTAGATGCAATATACTATACAAGAACTAACAAAAAATGAGATTAATCTATAGAAAGAGTTTTACAAAGAAAATATAAGTGTGGAATACAAATAAAAGGGTGTTGGCTATATATAACAAATTATGCGATAGATTTGCAAGGAAATGCTACAGGCAAAAATACTGCTTTTAAATATGCGATGCATTTTCCATCAGACAAGCAACGAATCTAATGTATGTTAGAAATTTTGATGACGTTGTGACAAATGAATATATATATATATATATATTATTTGAGACGATATTTACTATGAATTAGTGAAAAATTGAAAATAGTTGCTAGAGGCCAACATGAGACACCATATTTGTGATGGAATACAATAAATCCATTAAGGGGATATGTTATTAGCTAACAATTTCAATCCAATTGGAAATTTGGAAAGACAATAATGCAACGGCTTGTGTATCGGTCGCAAACATTGAATGTGAATCTCCTAAGCTTTGAGATGAAGTCACAATCGTTATAAATGTCGTTGTCAAATTTTTCAATGGGCAATAATTTTCGATTTAATGAAGAAAAATTGTGATGGCTATAATGTTTGTTAAAAATCTCTTTGTTAATTTGCAAAAATCATTGTCGAAACGTCATCGCATTTGCTGCAATTTGCAACAAAATTTATTTGTTGCAAATTCGCAATTAGATATTTTTTGTCGATATCTGGAACATATTTTCTGTCATTCTGTGGTGACATGCGACGACCTACAAAACTCCCAACAAATTTACCAAACAAATTTGCGGCAAATATTCTATTGCAAACTTTGGTCGTGATCTTCTGACAAACTTCACAACGACTTGTGCTCAATGGAGCTAGTTGTCGCAAGTTTGTCATAAAATTGCGATAGTCTCCCTCCGTGCACAATCTCCCATCATCATAAATTACTATTAGTTTGTTTTCCTATAGTGTAATATTTGTTCAGATCTTCCACAGTTAAGATTTAGATTATGCTTTTATGTCAGATTGACCTCAAAAAAATTTCCCAAAAATCTTGTATATGTTTTGAACGTAATTGTCGGTGGTCTAATCTGATATGATATACTATTACCTCTTATATTTATTTTCGTCCAACAAATAGATCACATCGTTAGTCAAAATACACCGAATTTACTGATATTAATAAAAAAAAACAAATTGAATGAAATCCATATTAATTACTCTGGATTGACTTACTACTAATTTATTTTTGAGCAAATTAACTGAATGATTGAGAATAAGTCAGTAGTAAGTCAATCGGGGGTAAATATGAAATTTCAGTCAATTTGTTTTGCTAGTATTAGCATATACGGTGAATTTTGGACTAATGCAGGGATCTATTTGTTGGATGAAAATAAACGTTAAGGGTACTAAAATTTTCAAACCACATAAAATTTAAGTGTAATTATACCAAACCTCATAAAAGAACGGTGTATTTATCATTTTTGTTTTTCTTTCTTTCTCCATGAGATTTACCCGTGTTTGTTTCTGATCCTTTGCCAAAAGGGCAAAGTAATTTGCACCTATACACTAGAGAAAAAAGAAAAATATTAATGATAATAATACCACTAATACAATTAAAATTATCATTAAGTTTATGAACTAACAGAGACTATTTTGTGTTTTTACAAATTTAATTGCGAAAATAATTGTATAAAAGATGTCACCACTAATAATTCACGATAAAAATATAATGTATGAAATTGTTACAACACTATAAGAAACTCATTTTATTGCGACGACAAATGTCCGTCTGAATTTGCGATGAATATTTCAACGATTTTTGCAACGGATGTCGTCTAGGGTTATAGAAAAAATGGACCGGCTTATCGACGGAACGTCTGTCGTGAATACCTTCACAGAGTAAGTCCTATCTTTTCCAGTCGGAAAAATCGTCCCTAATATTTTTCCGTCCTTATTTTGCGATGGTGTTTTGCGAGGGAGAAACATAGTCACAATTTTGTGATGGGAAGTTGCGACAGAGGAAGTATAATTAGGATGGATTTTTGTGCAATTTTACTATCCGCCGCACACCCGTTCTAATTTTTATTGCAAAGTGCTCCAATGTTTGAAACTTACTTCTTTCTCCATTGCAAATGTAGTAAATCGTCTCAAGTGTAATAACTATTCCACAACGGCTATTATGCCCGTAATAAAATTATCACAAAAGCCGCACAAATATCATAATGATTATTTCCCAACAGCTAGTTTTGTCCATAACAAATAGTGGTGCAAAATCCGTCGCAAATTTGTCTATATATATTGCTTTCATTTCCTTTATATTCACTCTCTTGAATCATTAAACCACAAACACACTCTCTATCTCTTTCTGATTATCAAGTATATTTTAATTATTACCTTCATCATGTACTTTTGATCTCTAAGCTGATTTTTGGGGAGGTGGACCGTGATTAACCAGGTAATAATTAGAACCCTTTTTTCTCAATTTAGTTTAATTATTGTTTTTAATTTGTACGTTTATAGCTCGAAATTTATATGTATATATATGTAGGTAGTAATTATCATGTTACAATTGAGGAGGTAGATGTATGAGAAGAACTTGCCGGGAAATGCGGGTTTTATGTGGGAATTGGAGAATAATGTTCAGGCTTTCAAAGAATGGATCAAGTGTCAGTGTGCACATATTGCTGGTGAGAAGATTAAGTGTCTATGCTGGAAGTGTAAGAACGAGAGGTTCAAAACAACGGATGTGATTGCTCAACTTATGTAGGAAAGAGTTTGTGGCTGAATATTATAATTGGACTTCACATGGTGAGTAAAGGGTGCAGGAGTACTATGATTGAGTATGATTGAGTGACCGCCCAAGTTCACGAGTAAACCTCAGTTGTACAGGAGACTACTACGCACTGGGGTGATTACCAATAGATGAATGAGGATTAGAGGATGATTTTTTATGTAACTAGGCTGAAAAATGTTTTGTTGTATTTGTGAGTGTGCCTGATGGGGGTTCGAGCTCATGTCCTACTTTTACCGCTCAAGCAGGTCCTAGTTTGTGGTACGGTGGGGGAGCATATGGCAATGATGTGTTTGGATTGTCACATTATTTTTTCAATATAGTGCATGCTGCCGACCAGCACTTGTACAACAGCTATAACGAATCTCAATTGTCGGCGTTTGTTAGACTAGTGAAGATGAAGGTCGAGCACATCATGTCTGCGAGATGCTATGATCAGGTGTCCCAGTGAGCTAGTGACATATATTACTCTACGATCACACTCCAATAGGGTGACCAACATGGCATCTACGTCGACTGTGTACGACAATGGGTCATCCTCCATCAGGATGCACTAAACAAAGCTGGTAGGTAGATTTTTAATTAAGATAATTAATAAATAAGATTTGATTATTAATTTGACGAGGCTATAGGTTTCAATTTTTCAACAAGAGTCCCAGCTCGATAGGCCGCCTAAGCAGATGGAGGTCTTCTCAGAATGCTACAAAAAGAAGGTGGACGACACTAGAGTGGCCCAAGGACAGAGGAGGTAGCAGTAAGTCAGCGCTTCTGCTCAATCATTTTTCATTAAAAAATAATTTAATTAATCATTTGCTTTTATTAATTTTTTTTTCTGATGTCAAGAGATATTCCAAAAGCTGCTCGAGGACTATGCTACCCAAGCGCGGCGGATGGGCAGGAGGTTGCATCTTCAGCGGCCTCAGTTGCCCCGACTGAGGCACAACTGTGGGACCGTGCAGTTGGCAACCCGAACAAGGGTCGGATTTTCTA
This sequence comes from Sesamum alatum, assembly GCA_034509735.1. NCBI lineage: Eukaryota > Viridiplantae > Streptophyta > Magnoliopsida > Lamiales > Pedaliaceae > Sesamum > Sesamum alatum. The sequence goes on along the minus strand of JACGWO010000012.1, from coordinate 10,542,168 downwards.
TCTGGGCTCAGAGGCGCAAACCTGTACTGCTGCACCGTCGCAGAGGAGGACGGCACTGGCATTGGCACTGACACTAGACCCAAAGACCGTCGGACTCGATCAATGGATGACGATGCACATGATGTCACATTTTTGCACCCCACTAGTACCAGAGCCACCCCTGCCTCCATCTGATGACCTTACCACAACCGACGACACCATTCAAGGCCACTAAATGGCTGGTGAGGAGTAGGAGGAGGACGCCACTTTAGATTATGATTTTTTTCTAATTTCAAAATAAAATTATACTGCGTTTTTGTTAATACAATATTTTTATTAATATATTTTTTAATTTATTAATTCTGCCTTTAATTTCATTTCATTTCGTTTCTTTTCAGCTTTTATATTCAATTTAAAAACACAATTTAATTAAAAACAATAACAAAAATACTGTCGTCCAACCTGTCGAAAATTTAAAAAGTATAAATATACTAGCCGTGGAAAAACAAGACATCCATTGCAAAAATGCGTCTCAATTTACGACAAGACATGTCGCAAAATCCGTCTGAATATTTGGGACAACCCCCGTCATAACTTCCGTCTCAAATGAGTCACTTATATTGTGGAATTTCTGACGAACAATTGTCACAAAATGTGTCCCGATTTTGGCAGATGTTGGGATGGTTATCCATCTCAAAATTTTTACATATAATATAATATAATCCGTCTTAAAGTCGTCGCAAGACAAAACTTGTGATAGAACATCAAAACCGTCCAGTTTCATCGCAATTGTTTTGACAGGATGTCTTTTCCAGCGAAAACATTTTCTGGCACCACTTACACCAATGGGGTGTCTCACGTCGCGAATTCCATCGCAACAAAAGGCATATCATTGGAATTTTACTTAATTATGTTGCAAATTTCTATCACAAAAAGCAATTTTTTTTATAATGCAATATATGCGTCGCTAATTATTAATAGTAACTATGCAACGACAATAAAAAAAATCACCATTACGTAATAGATATTTTTATTGATGCACTTAAAACTAAATATATAAAATATATATATATATATATATATAGATCTTAATATTTCTTTTCTATGTAATGCGACTCTTGCGATAAAATAATAAAATTGAAACACTACTTTATCAGTATCCAATCCTAAGTAGTTGCGTGATTAGTTGAAGATCCGGAAAAAAGGCAATGGTATCATATAGACCGTAGACGGTAACCTCGTCTAAAAACCTTAAATATTATATAATAAAATTATTTAATATTAATATCTTAACACGTTCCCTCACATGCGTATGAAATCTTTCTTTTATAGATAAGTGACAATGAAATTCGAACTGGCCACCTCAATTAAAAGTTTAAATTGTTAGAAAGAAATTGATTTAATATTAATATCTTAACACGTCTCCTCATGTCAAACCCTACACTTGGAATTTTTCTTTCATAAATAGAGTGAGAATGAAATTCAAATCTAGAACCTCTTATTTTGCCTGATCTAGTACCATGTTAAACAACCAACTCATTTAAACTGTTATAAAAGAAAATTATTTAATATTAATATCTTAACATAAATAGGAATATTTAATAAATTAATACAAAATTAAACAAAACTAATAAAAATAATATCAAATTAAATGAAATAATATTTTTAGTGCAAGTTTGAAAAGTTCATTTTACCCTTATTAAAAAAAATTAGTTCGACTTGCATTAAAAATATTATTTCATTTAATTTGATATTATTTTTATTATTTTTATTAATTTTTTATTAATTTAATAAATATGCCAACATAAACATACAAGGGTAGTCAATTAAATGTTTCTAATTATTCTTGATTGTCAACAACATGCTTAATTATTACCATTAATAAAATCTATAACCCGACGAATAAATATATATTTGTTTAATGTAATAATGGTGATGATCAGGTCATGCTAGTGACAATTACAACAATTTCCTCTTTTACCATTGTGGAAGCTACAAAGTTGAAATTTAGGCTAATAATTGCAATAAAATATTGTATACATAAAATCATAAATAGGAGTTAAGAGAAGTCAACTCTTCATGAATGTTATAATTATTAATATTAATCTTATGATTTGTTGCTTAGTTGACATTAATTTTGTTTGTATGCCATGACAACTTAGGTTTCATATGACTGCACATATATGCATTCTCAAATTTTCTCATATGTCTCGCACTAAAAAAAATAGATTATTCTTTATATTATAAATTACTATAATTTAAAAATTATGACAAATTGATATTATCTATCATGGTCAAATAAAATCGATGTGAAAATTTAATTACTGGCCACGGTTAATCAATATTCGCTATGATTTTACCTATGACAAAAATATTTACCATAGTTTTTAGTTGTAACTAATGTTTTGGTCTCCCTTGGAGAAATAATGATTAATAACCGCCTAATCGTGACTAATTAGTGTTCGCCACTATTTTTATCTTTTAATTATAGTAATTAATCATGATGAAATTCATATTTCTTTTAGTGTCAGGAGATACGTTTCAGTGTCGAATAACAAAAACAACACCCCCACCCCACCCACCCACCCAAAAAACGATAAAAAGAAAAAGAAAAAATATATATAACAGTTATTTATTAAAAAACATCATTTATTAAACTTATTTATAATCTCAAATTTTATGATTAAGTTATATATATCTACACTATATATTTATTAACACTTAACCATTTGAAAAAAGTATTTTGGTTGTCATATTATTGATTTATTTATTTAATAAATATTGGTTTAGTCAATTTCGTCCACCAATTATTTTCTGCTTTTGCATGTTTAAAATTGTTACATTATATCAGTTTTGATAAATTATAAATTTTTATTCTATTTAATTATATATAATTTGAATTACGGACACACATTGAGTGTGTTTTGTTAGTACATATAAAAGTTTTCTGGCCCTCGAAAATAAATAAAATTAGTTTGATTAATACTATATATAATTTGCCGAGTGAATGTTAGCCTTTGATTTTGTTTTTATTCTCAATTTTTCATTTTCAATTTTTGTACAGATTTTTGCATAAAAATAAAAATATATTTAAATTAGTTAATGATATTATATATTATGTTTTCACTGGTATCAAATTAATATAATTTTTAATTTGAATAAAACTAATAATTTTATTTTTTATATTATCAATAGTGTCAAATTAAGTTGATGGTTTATTTTTATGTAAATAAATTGAACTTATATTCCTTATGGATTTTGGAATTGTCAGTACAGTCGTGTCAATGCATTACATAAAAAAAAGTATTGATTTGTTTATTAAGTAAATGATTGAAGATATATATATATAAGTAGTGATTGAATGAAAAATAATAGGAAAAGAATATTTTTAGTGGAAATTGATAGAAACAAAGAGAGAATAAAAATAAAATCAAGCAAGAGTTATTCATTTTCCGTACATGTATATTATTGTTCTATAATGCAATTAAAGTAATCTTAATTGTACCAAAAGTAGAATATATAATACAAGTACTAAAGTCTTAGGCTTCGTTGGTTCAAATGAGAGGGAAAAGAAAGTGAAAGGGTATTAAGAAGAAATGACTAATTTTTGTAATTTTGTTGATTAACTCTTTTTTTTTATTAAAACATAATCAAGTTAATATTATACTAAAATAATTTTAGTATATTAAAAATTTAAAAACCTCTCTAATAAAAATATTTATCAAACAAGAACAAGATATTTTTTATTAATAAAAAATATTCATCACACAAGAACAAGAATATTTTTTATTAACAAAAAATATTCATCAAAACTATTGTTCATTTATTCTAAATCATGCTATATAAGTACATAAAAATTACTATAAACGCCTTCAAATAAAGGAATTGAATTGAAACATCAACACCTTTGTTGGTGATTTGGTTGTCTTTGCTCAAATATTATGTGCCGGATTATCAACGGAAATTAGAAAAAAAAAATGGAGGAAAATTATATATATGGATAATCGAGTAAATAAAAATAAAATATGTATTTTTTTTTATTTTTTTTTGTCTTTTTGGCTTTGTACTTTCACTTTTCCACCCAATTTAGAATGAAAATAAAATTGGACTTTGGGGGAGAGGGGGGATCATATAATTCAGTTTTACATCTCCTCCATCTATTCTCCCTGACCAAACACCAAAATTATTCTTATACATTTACTTTTACTTTCACTTCTCTCGATCAAACAAACCATTAAGAAAACATGTTAAAGTGACGTGTTTCCGACAAATACTCTATTTTATTGGTCTAAGTTAATTAAGTGTAAGCGATCATAATATATAATTGTACATTATTAAATATTAAATGATTCGTCTCTAATAAATTTGTTATCAGAGTCCGATCAAATAAGAAGTATTAATGATTCGTATCTGATTGCCATTTATTTGTAAAGAAAGTAACTATTAAGATATTAAGGGGATGTTTGCAATAGCTTGTGCTTTTTTTTGTGAGAATAAGTTGTAGAGAAAGTTGTGGGTTAAACAACAATAACAGTTGGGGTGTTTGAAACCAAACGTGGAGAATGGAAAGTAAAACAAGTTGAAGTTTGAGTGTTAGCCATGCTAAACAAGAGGCTTGACTTCGAATCTTGTTGCCGCTCATTTATAAAAGAAATTACTGTTAAGATATCAAAGTGCAATAACTTCTGATTTTATGGTGGGAATAAATTATAGAAAAAGTTGTAAGTTAAACAGCAATAAAAGTTGGGAGTGTCTAAAACAAAAGCTAAAAGTGAAAGAAAAAAAAAAGTTGGAATGCAAGTGTTTGGAAAAACAACTTAATATTTTCAATTTTATCAATAAAGCCGTAGAAGTTGATCGGAAGTTGCTTATAGATCTTAGCTTAAAGCAACTTAATGTAAGCAATTGAGAAATAGAACGTGTAAAACAAAAATACTCATTTCAACTTATCTTAAATTACTAAATACTTTTTTTTTTTAATATTTGCAATCACCCTTTAAATATTAAATGATTCTTCTGTGTGACAACTTGAACTTTTAGTTGAACCGGTTGATTAACATTAACCGAGTACTAGAACGAGTCGGTCGTGCAACAGACTACAGATGAAAATAAATAAATAACAAAATAAAGAGAGAATCTGACCTACAATTTTGGAAAAAAATATAAAGATGTGCAAATGAATTATGGAGTATAATAGAAGTTATTTTAATGAGGGTGTCATCAATCAGCGCATTCTCTTGTCCCAAACACGGATGGGCCGCGGAGTTGAAACCATCTGCATTTCTTTTTCCTTTTTTAGGATACTTTTTTTTTTTTTTTTTTAAAATCAACTAATCGTTGCTGCACGCGATTTTCATGAGCATATAAAAAAAAATTGTGTGAGATGTAAAGAAAAAAAATTGTGAAAAAATGAGAAAAAAAAAGTTAGTAAGAAGAAAGAAACATGAGTGATGTGAGAGAAACGTGGAGTAGTGAGTTGAGAGAAAAAAATAATAAAATTACTTTTCTGACCAATAACTTTTTGAAGGAAAGAAAATGATTGAAGGGTATATTTGGGCATTTAAAAGTTGGTACGCCAAAAGGTTTGCGTTTATAATAGTATAGATTACAGTCATACCATAATATCGAGTAGGAGTTTAATGCAATTTACCCTTATGTGATATTAAAAACAAGCAAATTACCCTCTATAAAAAAATATATCAGATTATCACCATGTGTTCTTAAGATAGAACAATTTAGCCCCCTCACGCCATTTTGTGCATCCCACGTGCCATTTCTTTTTAATTTTTAACTATAAAATTATATTTATAACCTTATTTAAGAACCGTTCGATTTAATTGAAGCTAAGGTCCAAATTCAATTAACAAGATCAATTGCCTAGCTAGATTTTCTTCCATTCAAATTAAAGGTCTAGATTTAAAGGTGTATATTTGATATAATATAAATTTTATATAAATATTAATTAAAAATGTATGTATAATATATTTATAGATATAGAATAATACATATACATATATATATATATATATATAGAGAGAGAGAGAGATGAGGGGCTAAAGGGTGGGGACAGCCAACAACGGCTAACGGCGCTGATAGACAGAGGGCTGGAGGGGGAGGGCCGTCCAGGGGGGGGGGGGGGTTGAGGGGACGGCGACAAGTTTTTGGGGATTGGGGGGAAGTGACAGGGCTGGGTGCGGCCAAAGGCGATTAGATGGAGAGCCGCAACAGGGTTGGTGATACCGCCTAATCTGCAATAATGAAGAACGAACAGATTTACCAGAGGATCGAAGGGGGAGAATCAATCTTGGAGATAATTCTGCAGCAAAATAATAGAGACGAGGAAGAAGAGGGAGACAACCTTACCAATTTAGTCGTGAATGCCTCCTTCGCCTGTGGAGAGTTCTCTAATACAGTGGAGAGAGTGGAGGTGGTTGCTATTCTGTTATGGAGAAACAGACTAAGTAAAAAACGAATCCTAAAAATGTGAAAGGCTGAGAATAAAGTGTAGTCGCATTTCTCAAGCTGCAATGCGCTTATTGCTGACGTGTTCTTTCCTAGATGGAATTGGACACAACAAGTGCCCTCCCTTGAAAAGGTCCTTGTCCTCAAGGACCAAGGTGTGGGAACTTCTGCACGAACTCATAGTAATTCTCCCAAGTGCTGTCTTCGGTCGGATTATTAAACTATTTCACAAGGACTTGTGTAAGTGGTCGGTTGTGGAAGGGAATAATTCGTCTATCCAAAATCGCCTTGGGTTCCAAGACCAATGGCCTTGGGAGGTGAGCATGACAGGAAGATTCTGTGATGATGGGAGAGCACCATGACATTTTTTCAGCTGGGAAACGTGGAAGGTGGGATGGATCTTTGTGTGGGGAGGTAGATCCAACTTGTACGCCACTTTGCCAATGCGTTGAATGACCTGGAAAGGGCCAAAATATTTAGGAGACAGTTTGTGATACGAGTGAGCCTTGAGGGATAGTTGTCTATAGGGCTGTAATTTGACAAAACTGAATCCCCGACATGAAATTCTCGTTCACTCCGTCCCTGGTCAACTTGCTTTTTCATCCGATCCCTGGCTCTTGTCAGATTCTGTTTTAACAACCTCAGGGTAGCCTCTCTGTTCTGCAAGCTTCTATCAATTGAATCAATGCTGGAACCATAAGGAGTGTAAGGTGAATGCAACGGTGGTTTCTGTCCATACACAATTTCGTACGGCGTGTAGCCAGTAGCTGAATGATATGACGTATTGTACCACCATTCAGCCAAAGAAAGCCATTGACTCCATTCCTTGGGTCGATCATGACACATGCATCGAAGATAGCTTGCCAAACACCGATTCACAACCTCTGTTTGTCCGTCCGACTGTGGGTGATAGGCGGTTGAAGTGTGTAACTTCACCTTTTGCAGCTTAAAAAATTCCTGCCAAAATTGACTGAGAAAAACAGTGTCTCGATTGCTCACTATGGTTTCAGGCATGCCTTGAAGTTTATACATGGAGTTTAGGAAAGCTTGAGCTACTGTCATGGCCGTGAAAGGATGCTTTAGCCCATTGAAATGCGCATACTTGCTTAATCGATCTACTAAAACCAAAATACATTTTTTGCCGCCTGACAGAGGTAGGCCTTCTACAAAGTCCAGCGAGATGTCCCGCCATACACCTTCCGGAATAGGTAAAGGCTGCAAGAGGCCAGGGTAAGCAACGTTCTCGCCCTTACACCGCTCACAAGTGTCACAACCCTTGATAAGCTCATGGACATCCTGTTTAAGCCCCTTCCAATATAACCACTGTTTGATCCGTTGGAGGGTTGCTTGTATCCCAGAGTGACCCCCTAACACCTCATCATGATACGACCGAAGGAGATCAACTCTGAGTTGTTTATCATCCCCAACAACTAGCTTCCCGTTCATTGCCAAAATCTGATTTCTCCATTCATAATGTTTGTTCTTACAGGACCCTCCTTCTAGTGCAGTGATGATACGTTGTAATCTAGCATCGGATACCCAACTATTTTTAATTCGTTGCACCAAATCAGTTTGAATAGTTACGAGGGCAGACAAGGTGCCTTGCTGTTCTGGGTGATCGTGACGATGTCTAGAAAGCGCGTCGGCCACCACGTTCTCCTTCCCCTTTTTGTAACTGATGGTATACTCGTATCCCATATGTTTAGACAGCCACCTTTGTTGACTAGGTGTAGAAATTCTTTGCTCCAAGAGGTACTTAAGGCTCTGATGGTCGGTTTTGATAGTAAAATATCTTCCAATGAGATAAGGTCCATTTTTGCACCGCGACAACGATAGCCAACATCTCCTTTTCATACACTGATAGGGAAAGATTCTTACCTGTTAAAGCCTTGCTGATATAAGCGATGGGCCGCCCCTGCTGTTGTAAAACTGCACCGATGCCTTCCTCGGACGCATTAGTTTCAATGACGAACTCTTTGGAAAAGCCCCGGAGTGCTAACATAGGAACATTGCGAACAGCTTGTTTCAATGCCAGAAACGAATGTGTGGCAACCCTTGTCCATGTAAACCCACCTTTCCGAAGAAGCTCGGTCAAACGGTTAGCTATCCTCCCATAATCATTCACAAACCACCGGTAGTAACCTGTCAAGCCGAGGAATCCTCACAGCTCCTTCACTGTTTTCGGTTCAGGCCACTCCATCATCCCCCGAACCTTCTGAGGGTCTACTGCAACACCGTTCGAAGAGATCAAGTGTCCTAAGTATTCGACCTGTGGGCAATTAAACTGACATTTGCTCCTTTTGATGTAGAGTTCATGCTTGCGGAGCAACTCAAACGTGAGCCTCAAGTGGGCTACATGATCCTCTTCTGTGTGGCTATATACAAGAATGTTATCGAAAAATACCAACAAAAATTTACGTGAGTAAGGTCGAAAAACCTGATTCATAAGACCTTGGAAAGTTGAAGGTGCATTTGTCAAGCCAAACGGCATGACCAAGAACTCGTAGTGTCCATGGTGAGTTCGAAAAGCAGTTTTCTGTGTATCCTCCTCACGCATTTGGATTTGATGGTACCCCATCGTAAGTCCAGTTTGGAGAAGTGTCGTGACCCATGTAACTCGTCCAACAGCTTCTCAATAACAGGGATAGGGAATGTCCTTTACTGTATGATGGTTCAATTTCTCACCGGTGAAGAATAGGGGTTGATGCTATGCCGAATAACGCCAGATTCCAACATTGATTGTATCATTCTTTCTATCTTATTTTCTTGCAGAGTGGGGTACCGATAGGGCCTCACATTGATAGGGGGTGAGCCTGGCTTGAGCGTGATGGCATGGTCCTGATCTCTCCTCGGCGGCAAGGTCTTGGGCTCCTCAAATAAGTCTGAAAACTCAACCAATAAATCTAGTATGGCTGCAGGTTGTTGGCTTGGGGTGGAGTTTCCATCAAAACACAAAAATAGCCCCTGGTTTGTTGTCATATGATGCTCGTCTCTCCGCTGAATGACACCTACATGCATCATAGCAATCTTTGCTGGGTTTTTTAAAATCTTGCACATTTTTTCCCTTGCTCATTACCTTGACGCTTGAGGGTTGCATCCCCCTTAAGGAGACCTTTTTGCCTCCGACATGAAATTCCATTTTGAGCTAATGAAAGTTCCAGTTTATGTCTCCCAAGGTCACCAACCATTGTACCCCGAGTACCATGTCACAGCCTCCCAAGGGAAGAATCATCATGTCTGTAGTGAACGAGACTCCCTGCATCTTCCAACCAAAGCTCTTACAAGCAAAAGAACTGTACATTTTATTTCTATTCGCCACTGCCACAGGGAAAGGTTCAGTGTCCTCTAGTTTGCACCCTAATCTCTTGGCTGTCTCTAGATCTAAAAAGTTGTGTGTACTTCCTGTGTCAATAAGAATGTGCACGGGTTTGTCCCTTACATTGCCGGTAACTCTCATCGTCCTGTAGTCATGTAAGCCGGTCATTGCGTGCATAGATACATGGTAATCAGGAGTAGTCCCTATACCACTCTCATCAACAACATAATCAAGTGGACCCTGCTCACTCTCCTCAGTCACAAACTCTTCCTCTTCCTCAAATGCTTCCATGAGATAGAGTTGTTTCCAACCGCTGCACTGATGTCCAGCTGTGTACTTCTCATCACACACAAAACATAGCCCCTTGGCTCATTTCTCCTCTAACTCTTGTGGTGTTAATCTTCTGCCGGACCGGGGTGGGGGTTTGGCAGCATGGTTGGGTTGGTGGGGAGTTTTAGTATAGTGTGAAAGGGCGTTATGGCTTTGAAAGGGATAGGAAGGGGGTGGCGTCATTTTAGGAGCTGGCAATAGGGGAATCTGTTTTGAGGGCATGGATAAAGGTTTAAGGGCTAAAGTGTTTGGGGTCCTTCTGCTGGCGAGAAAAAGGACCTGTTCTTGTAGCTTGGCCAGGCAAATAGCATCCTGCAAACTTTTAGGGCAAAACATTCTTACGTGCACTGCAATATCACCTCGTAACCCAGCCAACAAGCAGCTGACAGCATAGGTTTCAGGAAGGTCCACTTGGTTCAGGAGTTCATCAAATTTATCTAGAAAATCTTTCAATGTCCCCTCTTGTTTCAAGTTCATTAATTCGGCCATAGGATCATCATACAGTTAGGTACCAAACCTATCAGACAGAGCTCTAACATATTCCTCCCAGTTGGGTACCTCTCTGGTGAGCCTTGATTTCATGTAGACTTGATGCCATTGCAGGGCTCGCCCCTCTAGGTGCATTGCGCAAGTTTGACCTTCACATCCAGGGGTGTGTCATCGACCTCGAAACATTGCTCACACCTGAACACCCAACCTCGTAAATCATCACCATCAAACTTGGGAAATTCCACCTTGGAACATTTCGTGGGAATCTGGTACCCTTGCTGTTGTGAGGTTTGGAAGTTTCCTGCACCTTCAATTGATGAGGACGCGCCAACCGTAGAATGGTGAACTGCCAAGGCAGCAATTATAGTGCGAATTTCTTCGATATGCTTTTCACTTCGTTCCGAACTTACTCGAACTTGATCTTTGAGAGCATCAACATCCTTGCGAAGCTCCGCAAGATGGGTACCGTCTGCCATCACTTACCCACAATCGAGGAAAAACCCGGCTCTAGTACCAAAATGATACCGCCTAATCTACAATAATGAAGAACGAACAGATTTACCAGAGGATCGAAGGGGGAGAATCAATCCTGGAGATATCCTGCAGCAAAATAATAGAAACGAGGAAGAAGAGGGAGACAACCTTACCAATTTAGTCGTGAATGCCTCTTTCGCCTGTGGAGAGTTCTCTAATACAGTGGAGAGAGTGGAGGTGGTTGCTATTCTGTTATGGAGAAATAGACTAAGTAACAAACGAATCCTAAAAACGTGAAAGGCTGAGAATAAAGTGTAGTCGCATTTCTCAAGCTGCAATGCGCTTATTACTGACGTGTTCTTTCCTAACTGGAATTGGACACAACAGTTGGGCGTGGGTGAAGGCGATGAGGTGAGGGTAGCGACAAGGCTGGGCGCGGGCGAAGACGATGAGGTGGAGGGAGGCCACAGGGGTGGGGCGCCGATGATAGTTGGGGTGGGGGAGATGAGGACAGGGCGGCGACGATTGGGAAGTGGGGTTAAGGTTTTTATTTTTAAAAAAAAAATATATGAAAAAATATTATATATTATATATAAAATAATATTTTATTTTTTAATAAATATTTATATATATATTATAAATATTACTAAATTATATATATAATATATTGTATATGAAGTAATATTTTATCCTAAAAACCCATGCATAATAGCAAGTAGGACGCACGCACCACTACTAAGGGATAAATTGCTTCATTTACAAAAACACAGAGAGGTAATTTTTTTTTTTTTTTTTGTAAAGGGTAATTTGCACATTACCCATATCATAGGGTAGCTTGCGTTTTTTCCAATTGAGTAGGGATAACTCTACAATCAATATACTAATTATCAATATTAATATAAAATATCTAACTAATAACTACTATCAAAATAGAAAGATAACACTATTAAAATAGAATAACAAATCAAATGTTAGTAGGGTTTGAATCCGATTTTATAGTCATAAGATTTCAACTTCGCCAATTAAACTAGACCTCGTCGACAAATTAACTATTTGTATTTCAATGGAATAAATTTCTTCTTCTGCTGCTGCTACTACTACTATTTTGTTGAATAAATAAATTATAACTATATCATTCTTGTAATGAATATTCAGATTTAGTTTAGTAATTAACTCTCCAGTCTCACACAAAATTCTTTTGCTTCGGCTATCTCAAGCTCGTAAGCAAGAAGAAGGTATACTACATATTCCAATTTTGAAAAGTTTTAACATTTTCTTTTATTTAGAGATATGGTTGAAACTTCATGAACAAAATGTAATTGGTTGGAAACTTGGGATACGTAATATGGGTGTTAGTTTTGGTTCTATAACTGTTGGAATTCAATTTGATGTATTTATATGATAAATATATGGGAAGATAATGGAGCTTTTGACCATTGAATCGAATCACCACGGGCTCGGTGATTGGGTTCATGACCATCCAATAGGGACATGCTAGGCTTTGACCAATGTTAGGGTATGATTTAGATGGTTGTATATATATTTCTATTTTAGTAAGGAATCTGAATTTTCCCACTTTGAGCAGGGAAAGAGGCTCCAGAATTGGAGGAAGAAGAAGACAGGATAATTTTAGTGACAAGATTTCTCATGTCATTTTCTATTCCCTTTTCATTTTAAATACAACTGAAATAAAAAGTGTTGCAGGCTATAGTACTACTATTTTTGGCAACCTAACAGAATTTGTCGTCATTAGTGGCTAAGTGTAAAAGTCTTGTAACAATGCAGGTTTCTTTGCAGCGCGCCTGGGCTTCGGGTTTGGTGGATTATTGGGCTGATTGTCCATGTTGCTAGACTCCAATTCAGTGTCCTCTTTGGGCTTTTCCTTAGATTCAGGCCTTAGGCTTGCTGAATATGTATCATTGCCTCGCCCATCGGAACCGACCTTCTCCTCAAGGCCCAAAGACGAAAAAGTGGCCCAGAGATCTTGGTCAGGTACCCAAGTAACCTCTTCTTTGGTCTGGTTGGGCCAATGTACCAAGGATTGAGATTGTGGCCCAGAGGAAGTGAGAATGGTGCGATGGGCCAGAACACTGAGAGCATTCGGATCGGGGTCTGAGAGTAGGGCATCCGACGGAAGCTCTTCGGGGCTGACTGGAGGGTCACCGTGAAAGGGTTTCAGCAGAGAAACATGAAAAACGGGGTGAACGCGCGAGGAAGCGGGTAGATCTAGCTCATAGGCCACTGTTCCGATTTTGCGAAGGATCTGGAACGGACCAAAGAACCTCTTGGCGAGTTTCTGCGAAACGCGTCGATGGACAGAGATCTGCTGGTAGGGTTGAAGGCGAAGAAGGACCCAGTCGCCGAATTCAAATGAGGAGTCCTTACAGTGCAGATCGGCTTGTTGTTTCATACGGAGGCGAGCGCGTGTCAGATGATATTTGGCCATAGAAATGATATTCCAGCGAAGGCGAAGCATCTCGTCCAAAGAGTCAATGGAAGACAACTCGAAGACATACGAAGCAACAGTGGGTGGCGACCGGCCGTATAGCGCTTCAAACGGGATCATTCCGATGGAGGAGTGAAGGGATGTACTGTACCAATACTCAGCCAAATGAAGTATGATTCCAGAGACGGGGTTCCTCGCTGACAAGCAGCGGAGGTACATTTCAAGCACCCGATTGAGTACCTCAGATTGGCCGTCGGTTTGAGGGTGGTACACACTGCTGTAAGCTAGTTTGGTTCCACTTAGCCGAAATAATTCCTGCCAGAAACGGCTGATAAATAGTCGGTCGCGATCACTGATTATAGATTTTGGAATCCCGTTCAGGCGGAAAACCTCCACGGCGAACACGGCGGCCAAAGAGGAAGCTGTGAACTTGGTGGGGAGTGCGATGAAATGGGCGAATTTGGTAAGGCGGTCCACCACAACCCATATCACACTCTTACCTTGGGACGCTGGCAGGTGTGTAATAAAATCCATGGTAATTTCCTCCCATACTTACTGGGGAATGGGTAGGGGTTGCAACAAACCACTCTGTTTTTGAGTGACATACTTGTTCTGCTGACAGGTGGTGCAGCGGTGAACGAAGTGCTTCACGTCTGAGAGCATTTTCGGCCAGTAAAATGAAGTGGCCAAGCGGGCGAAAGTGGCTTGGACTCCAGAATGTCCACCAACGGGGGTGGAATGAAACTCAGTGAGTAATGTGTGGCGAAGCCCTGTCTGTTCAGGTATAAAGAGGCGATGCCTGTAATGTACAAAGCCCTGTTGTGACGAGTAAGAAAGCTGACTGGGATCTGAATTCTGCAGGTGGTGAACCACAGCCTGACCAGCAGGGTGCATCTGGAAGAATTCCTGGAGTTGGAGAAGGATAGTAGGGGACGCTGTGGTGACTGCAGAAAAGAAGAGAACCGAAGCTGCAGAGTGGCGGGATATTGCATCAGCAACACAATTATCCTTACCCGGAGTATAGGTGATGTCAAAGTCATAACCAAGGAGTTTGGTGAGCCATTTTTGTTGTGCCGGCGTTTGAATGGTTTGGTTTTAACCCACGAAGACTCCGCTGATCCGTAAAGATGTGAAACTGGCGGCCAAGAAGGTAATGTCGCCACTTACGAACTGCCTCAGTAATAACATACATTTCCCTTTCGTATGCTGAGGAGTGTTGCATTCGCAGGCTCATGTTTTTGCTAAAAAAGCGAGGGGTCTGCGCTGCTGGGATAAGACCACTCCCACGGCCACTTGGGACGCATCCGTAGTGACTTCAAAGGCCAAATTGATGTCCGGGAGGTGCAGTGAAGTGATAGACACCACGGCTTTCTTCAAAGCCTCAAAAGCCGCGGCTGCTGCAGGGGACCAATGAAAGGCATCGGAACGAAGCAAGTCCGTTAACGGGGTAGCAATGGTGGCGTATTGAGGAATAAATCGTCGGTAGTAACACGTAAGACCCAAAAAACCATGAAGAGCGGTAGGGGAGGACGGGGTGGGCCAATCTGTCATGGACTGGATTTTGGAAGGATCAGCCGAAACCAAGCCATCCGATATGATGTGACCCAAGTATTCCACTGAGGTAACGCCAAAACTGCATTTAGAAATTTTCGGAAACAGCATGTTGTCCGATAAGACCTGTAGAACCTCACGAAGGTGTGTTAAATGTGTAGGCCAATCCAAGCTATAGACAAGAATATCATAAAAAAAAGAAACAAGAACAAACCGACGCAGCAATGGCCGGAATATGTCATTCATAACGGCCTGGAAAATGGATGGGGCATTCGTAAGACCGAACGGCATGACAAGAAACTCGTAGTGGCCATTGACAGTGCGAAAGGTGGTTTTATGCACATCCTCGGGGGCTACCCGAATCTGGTGGTAGCCGACACGCAAGTCCAGTTCACTGAAAACAGTGGCTGCGTGGAGTTCATCAAGAAGTTTGTCTACTGTAGGGATTGGGAACCGGTCTTTAACTGTAATGGCGTTGAGGGCCCTGTAATCGGCACAGAAGCGCCACGAACCGTCCTTCTTTTTAACCAACAAGACTGATGAGGAGAACGGACTAGAACTGGGACGAATAACATCAGATTGGAACATATCCGAAATAAGGGAGGCCATAACCTGCTTCTAAAAGTGAGGGTAGCAGTAAGGTTTGACATTGATGGGTTTGTGATTGGGGAATATAATGATGTGGTGGTCTTGAAGGCGTGGTGGGGGAGGGTTGTTGGGAATATGAAATAAGTGGTGGAATGTGGTGAGAAGTTTGTACAGTGTAGGTGGGTAGGTGGTGGGAATTTCAGTGGAATCTGGGGGAGTGGTGTTTGTGGCCGAGTGAAGAGGGGAGACTATAAGGGTGTAAACTTAAGCTATAGAGTCTGTGTGTACATAGAGGCAGAGCTGGGAGAAAGAGGCAAAAAGAGAAGAAAGAGATTGATTACCGGTTAATGTGACGAGGGCACCGTGGTGGTAAAACTACATGGAGGGAATCGAAAAATCCGATAAGAAAGGGCCAAGAGTACCCAACCATTGAACACCTAGCACAACATCTGCCCTATGGATAGGCAAGATATAAAATGGGAGGAGAAATTTATGGGATTGTATGGAAATAGGGACATTAGAAACACAACCCTGAACACGACAAGGATTCTCCATTGCCCACCAACACGGAGAATGCGGGCGGGGGCGACGGACAACCCCAGAAAAGTGGCCACTCGCGGTTGAATGATGTTGTGGGAGCTGCCACTATCAATGAGAACGGATATCGAATGTTCGTGAATAAAGCCCCGTAAACATAAGGTGCGTGGCGAGGAAGAACCTGTCACTACAGCGCGTGAAAGTTAGAAGTGGATATTGTCACCCTGGTTGTCATCATCAAGAAAACGAGGGTGAGGAGGAAGAGGCGTGTCATCCTCAATGTTCGGGGTTGGTTTGATCATTGTTTCGTCCTCGGGAAGCAACAATAGAAACTGTTTCGCTTTACACTGATGGCTCGGCCCAAATTTTTCTTTGCAATTGAAGCATAGGCCTTGAGCTCGACGGGTTTGTAACTCCGCCGGCGAAAGGCGGCAAAGAGGAAAAGGAGCCTTTGAGGGCGGGGCCGGTAGCAAGGTCGGGGGCCGAGCAGCCGCAGCAGGGCGAGATGAAGTAGAGGACAGTGAACGAGTGTCCACGAACTTGGCCTCCAACAGTTTGGCCAACCCAATTGCTTGACTGATCGACGAAGGGCGTAATACAGCCAGCTCACGCTGTATGTCCGGGCGGAGAGCGGACACAAAATAGTTAAGAATCGCCTCCGGAGGGAGGCCAATCACACGGTTGCAAATGCGCTCGAACTCCACCTGTAATTCCGCCACAGAACCACGCTGTTAAAAAGGGCGGCTTGGTGATTGTCGTAAGAGGATGGGCCGAAACGAAGTTCCAGGGCCCGGACAAAGGCGTCCCATGACGATAGTTGCTTGTTCCTATACATCCATTGGAACCAACTAAGGGCATCGCCTTGCATGTAGAAGGCGACCATATCAAGACGTTGTTCAGGGGAGACTTGGTAGTAGTCGAAAAACTGCTCCGCCTGAAAAAGCCAATCGAGTGGGCGGTTGCTGTCGAATGCCTGCATATGTAATTTGGGGGATTTGACAGGAGTAGGAGGAGGAAGTAAAAAAGGCTAGTTAGGAGCATACGGGAAAAGGTTGGGCTTCAACATTGCCTTCCGTCTAGTGACGACTTAGCTACTTGTCTGAATTGAAAAAAGTTATTTATTCGGAATATCGTACATAAGACAAGCAAATGAAATAAGAATCGAATCTCAAGTCTAACCTTCCCTTTCAGCTGCCACACAAGAACGTACCTTCTTAGCTGTTCTAGAGGAACGGGTTTTTTAGTAGTTGTTAGCAGTTCGAATATCCAAGATGGGAATTCTTTACCTTTTTTATTAAACGCATAAGGCGGGGGTGATTGTGTGAGTTGGAAAGGTTGGGGAGATGGGGCATGGGATGGGGAAGGGATGCTAGAGAGGCATTGTTGGAGGTCAGTAATGATGGAGGTAAGGGGATCATGTTTTTGGGCGACAGTGGCCACAAGAGCTTCATGCTTCTGTTCCATGGGGGTAGTAAAGTCAGCCATGCGCTCAGTGAGAGCTAAAATTATGTCCTCAAGAGCTTGTTTGCGAGGCATGGTAGGAAGGATGAAAGCACCAATGTTAGGGTATGATTTAGATGGCTGTATATATTTTTCTATTTTAGTAAGGAATCTGAATTTTCCCACTTTGAGCAGGGAAAGGGGCTCCAGAATTCGAGGAAGAAGAAGACAGGATAATTTTGGTGACAAGATTTCTCATGTCATTTTCTATTCCCTTTTCATGTTAAATACATCTGAAATAAAAAGTGTTACAGGCTATAGTACTACTATTTCTGGCAACCTAACAGAATTTGTCCTCATTAGTAGCTAAGTGTAAAAGTCTTGTAACCATGCAGGTTTCTTTGCAGCGCGCCTGGGCTTCGGGTTTGGTGGATTATTGGGCTGATTGTCCATGTTGCTAGACTCCAATTCAGTGTCCTCTTTGGGCTTTTCCTTAGATTCAGGCTTTAGGCTTGCTGAACATGTATCACTCAAGCTCGTAAGCAAGAAGAAGGTATACTACATATTCCAATTTTTGAAAAGTTTTAACATTTTCTTTTATTCAGATATATGGTTGAAACTTCATGAACAAAATGTAATTGGTTGGAAACTTGGGATACGTAATATGGGTGTTAGTTTTGGTTCTATAACTGTTGGAATTCAATTTGATGTATTTATATGATAAATATATGGGAAGATAATGGAGGTTTTGACCATTGATTCGAATCACCACGGGCTCGGTGATTGAGTTCATGACCATCCAACAGGGACATGCTAGGCTTTGATCCCTTGTATGCTTGTTTATATGTCTTTAATTTCTGTATCTACTCGATATATATATGATAAACAAAAATGTTGTATGATATAGTATTCCAGTAAAATGATTTCAGTTAATAGCAGAATCGTGGATAGGGAACTATACTAGCGACCTACCCAATTTATCTAAGTCCTGCAATTTATAAAAATTGACATATTAAAAACAAAATTCATCAAAAATTACAAATCTAGTAGAAAATGCGGCATATGCACCATATATGAATCCTAAAAATTGGGGATTCCGCACACATTTTGTGGGCACGAATGCCACATTCTAGCTAACTGATTTGCACTTTCCGACTGATTTTATCATTAATGTGTGACTCTCTTTTTAACTTTTAAAGTTTAATTTCCAAATTGGATTTCAATAAAACGAAAATTGTCGCTCCCTATAGTTATAGGATAACAAGATTGCAATTTCCCATTAATCTATTTTTCAAAATGCAGGTTTTAAGTTGCTCCCACATGATAATTTTGTTTTATCTATACTATTATAAAAGCAAACCTTTTGGCGTACCAACTTTTGAATGCCCAAATTTACCCTTCAATCATCTTTTGTCTTTAAAAAAGTTATTGGTCAGAAAAGTAATTTTATTATCTTTTCTCTCAACCCACTACTCCACGTTTCTCTCACATCACTCCATGTTTCTTTCTTCTTACTAACTCTTTTTTTTTTCTCATTCCTTCACAATTTTTTTTTTCTGT
The DNA here is from genome assembly GCA_034509735.1 of Sesamum alatum. Classification (NCBI taxonomy): domain Eukaryota; kingdom Viridiplantae; phylum Streptophyta; class Magnoliopsida; order Lamiales; family Pedaliaceae; genus Sesamum; species Sesamum alatum. The sequence continues at coordinate 10,522,996 of JACGWO010000012.1, read as the reverse complement.
ACATCTCACACAGTTCTTTTTATATGCTCGCGAGGATCGCGTGCAACGACGACTAGTAATTGTAAAAGGGAACGGAAAAAAAAAGAAGAGTGAAATCTTACTATTATCACCCGTAATTCTGATTAGTTTAATAGCTTAATTATTTTAGTAAGTCGTAGTTTGTTCTTTAATCACAAGCTGAGAAGCCAATACACGTGGCCCTGTCAAACTAGAAGGGACAACATCCCGTGAGAGCTTATTTTACTTTTCCTAGTAATTATTAATATGTCCTAGCTAATCCCTGATCACACTATAAAAAAAAATTATTTTCTATATTATAAATAATTACGGTTTAAAAATCATGATAACTTAATATTATCTATTACAGTTAAATGAAATCAATACAAAAGATTAAAATTCTGATCATAATTAATTAAAATTTGTTATGATTTTAAGTATAGTCAAGAATTGACTATGGTTCTTAGCTATTACTAATATTTTTGCCTCGTTGTACAAACAACTGTTACTAGCTACCGCGTAGTCATAGCCAATTACTATTTGTGGGGAATGACTACTAGAATTTTTTTTTTTTTTTTCTTGTCCCACATTGTCTTCAGTTTGAACTTTCAACTTGTTTTATTATATTAAGCTTTGTTGTTACCTTTGATTTGAGAAGTGTGGGCAGGTGGATTTTGAAAAAATGGCACATGCGCGCATCCACCAGTCTTGTCTTGGTCCGAGTTGACTGCGTTGCATGGTTTAAATATTTTTTTGAAGAAAAACACTTGGGAAACACGCTTATTCAATTTTTTCATTTTAAAGACCTTAACATTATCTTTGAATCTGTCTAGGCTGCTGAAAAGAATTTGAGTTTGCCTTAGGCATTTTGAACAAATATGAGAAGATCCATGGCCTGATAAATCTCAACCAACCAAGGCTCTTCTATTATGTAAAAACGCCTCAGTTGGCCTTCATTTCTTACACTGAAAAATATGAGCCTTTCTCATTCTTCATATGCTATTCTTCTTCTTCTTTGTTTATGAGTGAATAGTTCGTTACTCCAAACTCTCTATCACGGTGTACGTATTAGTGACTATAGCTGTGTTAATCTTAGGGAGCGAACGATTTTTACTGTTGCACCTCGATAAGTTCTGAAATTTCACTTTTAGGACAGTGATTTTTTACGACGATACAATGTAATTTTTGCAACAGTATTTACCACACTATTTCACTTTTAATTATAGTATTAGTCATTATCAAAAGTAATATTCCTTTTTAGTGTCAAAGGCTATTAATTAAGATTAATAATAGAACAAACAACCGAGAAAGTTCCCATGAGAAGTTCTAGGTGCTACCCTTTTTTTCTTTATTTCAATGAATTGACTATAATTAAGTTATGAATTTGAATTATTGACAATTAAAATACTTAGCATATCAATTTCATAGAACAATTAATAATCGAGAACAACAATAAGAATTACTATCAAAGCAGACAAACGCTGTCAGACTGGTGAGAATTGAACATAGACAACATTAATAAGGGTTAATTGTAATTTTCGTCCTGTAGCTATAGGTTCTTGATATTTAGTCATTTAAGTATTTAGGGTAATAAAATGGTCCTCTATCTTTTCAATTTTTGTCTGATTTTACAATATCGTCGGAAGAGTGACATATGCTTCTCACGTGATGGATAAAAATTGGGCTTTTTTGTGCTATTTCTTAATATTTTTCAATGTGGTGGCTGGAGTAAATTTAGAAAAAAAAAAAACTTACCGACGTGGCTAAAATAGTCATTCCGATATATCCCTCCACTTTCAACTAAGCAGCATGATGTGGCTATTTTAGTCACGTCGGTAAGTATTTTTTTTATTTTTTTATAGATTTACTTCAGCTGTCACGTTTTAAACATCATCCAATACCAGAAAAAGCCCCAATTTTAATCCATCACGTGAGAGGCATGTGCCACTCTTCCGACAACTTTGTAAAATTCCAGCGACCAGAGGACCAAATTCACAAAAACTAAAAAGATAGAAGACCATTTTACTACCATAGATACTTAAAACACTAAAACACCAGGAGCTCATAACTACTGGACGAAAATTACAATTAACCCTATTAAATAATAGCAACCACCGGCTCTTGTTGCAAGTTCACCGTATTTTTTGGGTTAACTATGAATTGTTGGAATGGACATATGAGTGGTTAAGGTATTCGAGGCTACTTTTCCAACCAATATGAAGATAACAATATTTGGTCAAGACTTCGTCACAAGTTAGCAGTAATTTAAGTCGCAAATTTGCTAAAAGTGTCTCGCCACAAGTTAGTCACAAAGTTTTGACGAAATTGTGTGGTACCAAATTTGTGACTACATTTTCCATGAAAGTATTAACTTTGCGACGACACGACTTCAGTAAAACTCTTGCCAATTTTTGCAACCGATAATGCAATGAGTTTTTGGTCTCAAATTTTGGTCAACTAGTTGTAATGGTGTTCTTTTTGACAATTTTTCTCATTAGTGAATCTAGTCACAATGCGGTCACAATTTGTGATTTATTTTCTGTTTGAAATTAAACTGTTTTTTGTACTGCTATCCCTAGGTGAAATAGGTAAATATTTTGATCATGAGTACCATGCAAGTACGGTCATGAGTCCTTTCATCATTTATGTCCTTATTGATTGCAAGGCATGGATAGTGAATCGAAATTTGCTTGACTCAATTGCTATGTATCAAGTTACTTTGGTTTCTTAATAAAATAATCAAATTAGAAAATCCCACGTCTAATCATCATTTTAATTTGGCCTAAGGAAATAGAAGAGATCCTAGAGATCTACTCATCAAGATAGGTTGATAAATTTTTCAAACGCCACACATGAACCTTTGTACTAGATGACTTTGTGCCTAAAGTATCCTCTATATGATCACTTTGGTGATTAGAGAATAGACCAAATTCCAGGGAGTCTAGCATAAGATTACTATGATGCTTCAAGTAAATCTAATATTTCACTATCATATCAAGAAAATTTCAATTTGATATTGTCACTGTCGTTCAGTTCACTTGATCCAAATAAGCACCCCTCGTACACACATCAATATCTCTACACCAATATCTATGAAACATAACATTCTACGGGTAAGTCTCTGAAGGGGCATTGATGTCCCATCTCAATGATCCTTTACTTGATACGTTTAAGGCTAAAGTCATATACTCATATTTTATGATCACCATCATTTGCACGATAATGCGCCCTATTCATATATGCCCTGGGTTACATGCATTTAGTTTCGTAACTTAGGTCATTTGGCGTTTTTGTTTTTTAACTTTTTAGGGTAGCATTTTAGTCCTGCATCTTTTTAATTTTCCTGATTTTAGTCCTTTTGTTCACCGGAGTTCAGCTCCAACGGCAAGAAGGGTGAACTCCAACGACAAAAAAGGACCAAAATCATGAAAATTAAAAAGATGCAGGACCAAAGTTCTACCTTAAAAAGTTAAAGGACAAAAATGGATCAATAGGAACAACAGAGCCAATTTTAAAATGTCACGTAAGAGGCACAATATTTTTTCGGAGAGAATGGTGAAATCCGGCAAAGAAAAAAAATGACAAAAATCATGAAAATTAAAAAATGCAGGACCAAAATACTACCCTAGAAAATTAAAGGATGAAAATACCAAATAACCTAAATTACGGGACCAAAAATGCATTTAAGCCTATATGCCCTATGGACTTCATCATATGATATAGTTTGCAACAAAGATATTGATGAAATAAAATGTAATTTTATTGATGTGAATATAGTACAATAGGGTATACATGTGTGATCTATTAATGTAGGTGACCAGAAAATCAATTAGTTGGTTGGGTTGTAATATACTATTAATCATCTTATTCAATGCAAAGCTAAATATTATGAATATAGCTTATTCTTTGACTATCTTTGTCATGATATATTTTATGTTAGTACTGTTATTCACCAGAAAAGTTCATAAACTAGTAAAGCCAATGAAGTTGAGCCGAGAATTTGATGGCTACCGTGGAATTAACTTTCGTGGGTTGGTTTGAATCATTCCAAGTCGAGAGCCCTCAGGAGTATTAAGGATTTCTGTAAAGACTTACACTAAGTGATGCATTCATGTGATGAGTGTCGTGTTTCATCGACGACATATGTGTGACGTGTATACACTTTAATGGGTGCTTGAGAAGTGGGTTGTCAAGTTCACTAAATTTACTCGCAGGAGTTGTCATATGGAAGCCCGTGTGGTATGATCGATATGAATAGAACTCTTTAACTATGATAGTACGGAAATTAGTTCTACGACTTGACGAGCCACAATAGCATTGTGTATGGAGACGCTGTACCTTAGTCCTGACTAATGTGACTGCAGTACTGTGTGGTTGCAAAATGCCTTGCACCCGTGCAGTTAGAGCTTATATTGATTTGGTGCGTTCCAAGGAGGAATTCATTGCCATCATAAGATGATGGCAATCTCCTATGTCCTAAGAACTTATTTGATTGTAATGAAAAATAAATATATGAGGAGTTTACTTGGAAGGTAAACACTAAATAGTAAACTAACTAAATGTAGATAATATCCATAAAAAACCTTTTTCTTTTTTCTTTTTCATCCAATATTTAGTGTTTAAAAAATTTATATCATATTATGAAGATATGTAGGCTTAAAAGATTTAAATGTGTATCACGTTATTAAAGATTTGGACTAAAATTGAACTTAAATTTGCAATACAAAAGACTCAAGAAAATAAAATAATAAATTTAATTATTTAAAGTGAATAGCATGAAAATTTAATAATATTTATTAATATTATTTTATTTTGTTAGTCCACAAGTCAGAGTCAAATAAAGAGACTCAAGTCAAGATACAAAACTAAAAATCAAGCAAAAATAAAGTCGGTCTTTCATTTCATTTTCACTCATCAGTTCACCTTCGCCTTCTTGAAAGGAGTACTGAGCCCTAGCAAGTTGTAATTTTCAAGCTTTGGCGCGTCCATTTTTCTCAACTCCTCAAGCTGCGACGAAAAGGCGAGCTCTTAAGTCCATTTCAAATCTTTATCTAAAATTCTGGAGATCTCATTTTTACCCAACTCCTCAAATATGATGTTGATCCTAGAGGGAATGAATAAAAAGAAAAGGATTAAAAGATGAAGTCTTCCTTTACATTTCTTTTCATAATTTGATAAGCATGGGGTGAAGAGATAGCTCTTTCTATATGTAGTCTTTTTCCCAGTTTGTTACTAGACAAAATTTGTTTCTGGTCTTCTATGTTCACTTCTCCTTGCAACTGTACGTATTCACATATATAATCCAATAAGAATAGGGTTTAATACAATTTACCTCCTTTTGATATTGCAAATGAACAAATTACCCTCATATGAAAAAAAATAGCAATTTATTTTCCCGTGTTCTATAAAATGAACCATTTTACCTCCGTATTTTATTTTATTTTTCATAGAAGGTAATTTGCTCATTTACATATCACATGGGGGCTGCTTGCATTTTTTCCAATAAGAATATAATGGTGTCTATTCGACTTTTAACATGTACAAACATTGTTTGTGAAGATTAGTATAAATACATAAATAAAGACATTAAGGATTAAGAAAAATGTGCTATTAGGAGGAAAATATTCTAGTTTGGAAAGTGAATATATTTAACATTTTCAGAAGTAATTTCAAATGTTATACTCGTGAATGGGTTGGAAAACTCTACTTATAAAGGAATTTTTCATCTCCGACCTGCTTGTTCCGTATTGGCTATACAAGAGGCCGAATATATTGGTTCACGATAGGTATGGTTCATATATAAAAAAAAAGATAGATGTTGGAACGGAACTGAGTGGTACAAGGGCAATTTTGTAATAACGTACCATAGGATTACCTACATATATATATATATTGTATTTGTAACCTAGTGAAATTCATTCTCTCTGATAATAAAATTATACAACCGTTACCCTCACGAGAACGTAGGCACATTGCAGAACCTCGTTAAATTCTTGTGTCGTTTACTCTTATGTTCTATAGCATTAATTTCTCAACAGTTCAATATATGGTTGAAAACATGTTGGAGAAATATGAAAAGTATTGAGATTCTTATCAAAATGGGGTTGATGTTGTTTTAGATCCTCAATATAAGATGAAATTGGTTGAGTTTTGAAGGACCAACAGATTCGCCCAGGGAGCGCGAGCGGAAGCGAGAGAGGCACGCTTTAACGATATTTAATACGCATATCATAATAAAGCGTCCCAAGGGGTGTACCCTCGGGTGCTCAACCGGGCATTCGGTGTAGAATATGACAACGTAAAGCAAGTATATCATATAAGACACACAAAAAATCATAAAGAGAACTATATATAAATGAACGGCGGTTAGCTTTGTAGTTATCTTTCGTGCACCACTACTAGCGTTGATCCCTTTCAAATAGATGGCAAATGTTCACCAAGACTCAAACGTATGAATCCTCTAACGTAGTCCACACTGAAAGCAAGTGTGGATTGTCCCGGGAGGGAGCGCGAATGCAGAAGCACGATAAATAAAACATGCTTAAACCGAAAAGTAAATACACGTTCAAGGGGTGTTCTCTTGAACCTCCCGGGTGTTTGGTGTATCTCATGATCAAAGTAAACATGCAATATCATGGTGGCCATAGGGTGGAAACGAAAAGGGAACTAGAGACCTACTCGGTTGTTATTTTTCTTCAAACTGCTACGTGCGTTGTTCCACATTTTGCCATCAAGATTCCAAAGCAGGAACCGTCTAAATTGTCCACCCAATTCACTAAATCTTGATCCCACATGCTAGCAAGAAATCAAGGGGAATTATATAGGAGGACAAATCGACCTAGCGTTATTAATTAACGCGATCGATTTGCCTATAGAACTCTTGTATCAAAATAAGGAACTAGAACAATTCTTGGAGAGGAGAAGGGGGAGGGGTCGGCCGAGTGAAAGAGAGAGAGTGATGGCCGAGTGGTGTGTGTGTGTGTCTGTGCTAGAGATTCAACACCATGAGGTGTGTGTTTCTATGAGTATTTATAGAAGAGGACTTCTCCTAGTCCTCTTCAAACTTTCATAGAGAACCCTAGGTTGACTAGAATTTTGACCTAGTCAAATACTAATCAACTTAGGAAAAGACCAAGTCAAACTTGATCTTGGCCATTGAGCTCTCCATTCAATCTCGTCCATCCATCTTTTAGATGGAATGTTTTTAAATCTAATTTAAAATAACCCCTAAGGATTTAAATAATTATTTTAAGCCTATCTCCTCAAATCAATAAATCCAAATTATTAGTTAATTCTATTTAATCCAATTAAAGAATTAGCAACCCAAGAAAAGTGAACCAATTTGTCAATGCTAGTCATATCACAATTAAGCCCGAGTCATACCGACTAAGCCCGTGTGGCTTTCATATGAGGATTTCCACAAGTCATCTCAGTCAGCCGACACCTTTGTCAACTAACCCACTAATATTGCATAGACGTCCAACATCTGTCACCGATGAAACACGGTACGCATCTAATGAATGCAATTCTTAGTGAAGTCTCAGTAGGACACTCGATGTCCAATCTCGAGGTCCTCGACTTGGAGTGTTTTAGACCTATCTACAAAAGTTGGTTCCATGACCGCCAACCTATGCGTGGTCCAACTTCTTGGACTCATACGTCCGATCTGTGGGCGTTTGTTGTGACATTGAATCCATGTTTAATGCTAGCAGTAAGCACAACAAACTCATCAGTGCCAATGATGAATCTTTACCAAATTCATCAACATAATATTACTCGTTCAGAGATTGACGAATGATTCTCAGAACAACCCACCACATTGACTTTTTGATCACCTATTCTAACATCTATTTAATCCAATTAAAGAATTAACAATCCAAGAAAAGTGAACCAATTTAATCTAATTAAATTGTTCTACCTCTCAGAATTAATTCCAAATTAATTCCTCCGCTACTGATGAATTGTGTGTGACTTTTTAGGTTCACCCTCAGCTAGACTTGACCGAATTTCTAGTTATCCTATACTGGGAAATCGTCCGTCACCATGGGTGGCCGTCTAGCAACGGTCTATGGCACTAGAGACTAGGTGAATATTTATGGCGTGAATATTTAGGCTCTTTAGTATCGTTTGTCCTTCCATCTTCCATCTCACTGCTATAGTCTAAGGTGGACAATTGGTGTCGGTCCCCATTCTCGATTACAGCTTTGGCTCGCCCATACCAAATGTTACAGGGATCTAATCCCACTGTTCAAGTACTGTGGCAACAGATTTACTAGAGGACCACTTTCAAAGTGTAAGTGAGACATTGCCATCAACACTGTTGACAGGAGACGGATTCCATCTTGGGACCTATTGTTCACACACTACACACCTTGACTGCACTAGGTAGGGCTTATGACAGCTTAGTCTCTTGACTTGGTAGCCTCTCGCCAAATCTAAGATACAACCACGGCGTGTATGTGACCACAATAGTCCCTTAAGTCTGAGGACCGAAGCTCGTACTACTGGAACCGAGAATGCGAGTCATAGCGACCACCCCTCTCAAAGTTTCCATATGACGATTCCCACAAGTCACCTCAGTCAGCTGGCACCAAGCTGGCTAACCCACTAACATTGCATGGACGACCTTCGTCACTTGTCGATGAAACGCGACTACAATCGCTTAGTGCAAGTCTCAAATGGACTCTCGATACCCTATCTCGAGGTCCTTCGACTTGGAGCATATCAGACCGATTCACATAAACTGAAGTTTCTTGGATTATGATTTCGGTCTGTGGGTTTTGTTTTTGTATTGAATAGTTCGTAATATAAGGTAGTTAAGTGAACACAAACAAAAAATAGGCGCAAAACATGAACATCACTTTTATTCATGAACTTTATTTAAAACACCAAATTGTCAGAAATGGGTTACATAAGCCTAATAGGATTGGCTTCATAGTAACCTATTCTAACAATCTCCCACTTGACCTAAAGCCAATCATCCATATGTCTTAACCCCATCTTCTCAAGATGCTGAATATGAGCGATTTGTGATGTAGGCTTTGTCAAAGGATCTGCTGTGTTGTCTGCTGAGCTGACTCGGTCCATCCGAACGTCGCCTCTTCCTACCATTTCTCTCAGAAACTGGTAGCGTCTAAGTCTGTGCTTGGATCGATGATGATATCTCGGTTCCTTTGCTTGTGATATAGCCCCGTTGTTATCACAGAATATAAGCACGAGCTTGGCAATGCTAGGCACCACACCCAACTCTTGGATGTAGATTCTCATCCAAACCGCTTCCTTGGCAGCTTCCGAAGCTGCTATGTATTCAGCCTCAGTGGTGGAATCGGCTGTGGTCTCTTGCTTGGAACTCTTCCAAGTCACCACTCCATCATTAAGTTTGAACACATACCCCGATTGAGACTTGGCATCATCGTCATCCATCTGGAAGCTAGCGTCGCTAAAGCTTTTCAGAATCAACTCTCCACCTCCATAGACTAAGAATATATCCTTAGTCCTTCTTAGGTACTTAAGGATATTCTTGACAGTATTCCAGTGTGCCTCGCCTGCACAAGATTGATATCTGTTGGTTACATTTAAAGCGTAAGCGACATCAGGCCTTGTGCAGTGGACGGCATATTGTATGCTGCCTACGGTAGAGGCATAGGGAATGTAGTTCATCCTTTCAAGCTCCTCATTAGTCTTAGGAGACTGTTTCTTGGATAACTTGATCTCGTGCCTCATGGGAATGAAACCCCGTTTTGAGTTATCCATGTAAAATCTTTTCAGGATTTTCTCAATATATGTTTTGGGTTATTCCTAACATTCTTTTAGATCTGTCCCTGACAATCTGGATGCCTGAATGTAGGAAGCTTCACCCAAATCCTTCATGGAAAATTGAGTGGACAACTATGCTTTTGTGTCACATAACATTCTGATGTCACTTTCAATGAGCAGAATGTCATCCACATAAAGCACTAGGAACAGTACATAGCTCCCACTGAGTTTCTTGTATACACAAGGGTGATATTCATTTTTGATGAAATCATAACCATGTATGACTTCATCAAAGCAAACGTCCCAACTACGGGATGTTTGTTTGAGGCCATAGATGGACTTTTGGAGACGGTAGACTTTTCGCTCTTCTCCAACGACTGTGAATCCTTCCGACTGATCCATATAGATCTCTTCCTCAACGAATCCGTTAAGGAACGCCGTTTTCATGTCCATATGCCATATTTCATAGTCATACCATGCAACTATGGAAAGCATTATCCGAATGGATTTAGCCATGGCTTCTAGTGAGTAGGTGTCCTCAAAGTCGACCCTGGGTCGCTGAGTGTAACCTTTCGCCACTAGCCTGGCCTTGAAGGTAGTTACTTCTCCATCAATGCCAAGTTTACGCTTATAGACCCATTTACACCCAACTAGTTTAGCACTTTGGGTGGGTCTACAAGTGTCCATACTTGGTCTGTACTCATGGAGTCCATTTCGGCTTTCATGGCCTCAAGCCATTTTCCCAAGTCGATGTCCGTCATTGCTTTCCCGTATGTCTTGGGATCCTTATCGAACTGACCGGTCACGCCTAAGAAGCCATACCTCACAGGAGGGCGTGGCACTCTGACTGACCTACAAAGGACTGGAACGTTAGTGGTAACTGAGGGTGCTGACACAATAAGAGCCGGCGGTTCTAGTACCGTGGTTGGATCCGCGTGAGGTGGTTCGACATGCTCGGCCTATAGAGGTTGTCCAACATGTTGTGCCTCGCGAGGTTGCTCAAACCGTCGGGTACTTAACCTAAAACCTTTTAATGAGGCTTCTGGAGCTTCTAGTGCTGATGATTGATGCATCTTACTTGATTCCTCAAGGAGCACTTCATCTTGTTGGATATTCGCTGGAAAACCTCTTTCCAAGAACACTGCATTCCTCGAAACAAAGACCTTCTGTTTTGAGGGGTCATAAAAGTAATAACCCACAGTTTTTTTTTGGATATCCAATGAACCTGCGCAAGCTAGATCTTGATTCTAACTTGTCTCCTACTAACCTCTTGATGTATGCAGGGCTACCCCACACTCTCAAGTATTTGTAGGAAGAGTATGCTTGCCATGCAATATCTTATATGGTATTTGGGCAACGGCTCTGGATGGTGCCAAATTCAATAACTTGGCTGTCGTTTCTAGTGCGTAGCCCCTAAAAGACAAGGGCAATTTGGTGAAACTCATCATGGATCGAACCATGTCTAACAGGATTCGATTCCGCCTTTCAAAGACGCCATTTAGCTGTGGTGTCCTGGGAGGTGTCCATTCAGAGAATATTCTGTTTTCTTTTAGATAATTGAGAAACTCTCAACTAAGATACTCGCCTCATCGGTCCGACCGTAGGACCTTAATTTTGCACCCGGTCTGGTTCTCGACTTCAAGTCTAAAGTCTTTAAACGTCTGAAGAGCTTCAGACTTGTACCTCATTAGGGGAATGATCGCCCGATATGGGAATGATCATCGGTGAAGGTTATGAAGTAAGAGAAACCACCCTTGGCTTGCGTTCTTAGTGGTCCACACATGTCTGTATGGACCAAGTCCAATAGACCTCTGTAAGCCTACTTTGTCCTACAAAGGGCCTTTTGGTCATTTTCCCTTTAAGGTAGGATTCACAGGTTGGTAGGTCATTCAAGTCCCCTACCTCTAGGTTCTTTGAATCTGCCAACTTCTTCATCCTTTCTTGAGAGATGTGACCTAGCCTCGCATGCCACAGTTGTGCGTTCTCGTGTTTATCTATTTTGCGTTTGTGTTGAGCAGTCATAATAAAATTAGACTTTTGCAGAATCTAGAGACCGTTATTAAGTGTACCAAGCAGAGGAGTAACTCCACCTTTCATGAAATAAAAGCAATTTTTATTAATCGAAAACTCATAATCACTATTGTCTAACAATGGAATGGAAATGATATTTTTGATCATGCTAGGTACATAATAACAATCCTCTAATTCTATCCTAACATGATCACTAACTACTAAGCTGGCGCTTCCTACTACTTCTGCAGCAACGGGCATGCTATCGCCAAGCTTCAGGACTATTTCGCCTTTACTTAGATTTCTGCTTCTTTTCAGCACCTATAAGTCATTGAAAAATGTGAGCTCCACAGCCAGTATCCAATACCCAAGAGGCAGAGTTAGTGACCATATTAACCTCAACCACAAACATACCTTGCTCGGAACGAAATTTGGGGTAATCCTTTTTCCAATGCCCTTTCTTACGGCAATGAGCACACATGTCATTTGCCCTCGACTATTGCTTTGAGTCAACTTTCCTCTTCCCTTTGCCTTTTCCCACCTTGGCGACGGGCATGCTTTAGCATTTTCATTAGCTGTGACGGCCTTTCCTTTTCCCTTCTTCCTTCTCCAACGTCTGGCATCCTTGCCTTTCGTTTTGGAAGTTGAAGCCTCTCCAAACAATACCGATGGCATGGACTTCTTAGTCGTGGCCTCATATTGGACCAACATATTAATTATCTCATGTATGCTATTCTCAAGTGCATTCATGTTATAGTTAACTATGAATTAGTCGAAGGAGGGTTGGAGTGACTGAAGGATCACATCTATGTACTGTTAGAATAGGTGACCAGAAAGCAAATTGGATTGGCGATTTTGGGAACTATTCATCAATTTTTATTACAGTAATATTATCCTGATGAATAGACTAAGTATCCATCACTGGCAGTGTGTTTGTTGGGCTTACTACTCACGTTGAATGGCGTTTCAACGTCACAACAAGTGCCCACAGACCAATTGAATAACCCATGTAGTTGGGCTGCCATTGGATGACGGCTATGGAACCAACTTCTGAGGGTTGGTCTGAAACGTTCCAAGTCGAGGACCTTGAGACTGGGCATCGAGTGTCCTATTGAGACTTGCACTAAGTATTGCATTCACTGGGTGAGTGCCGAGTTTCATCGGTGACAAACGAAGGTCGTCTATGCAATTTTAGTGGGTTAGTTGACAAGGTGGTCAACTGACTGAACTGACTCGTGGGAATTGTCATATGGAAGCCTTGGAGGCTTGGTCGGTATGAATGGAATTACCGGTTCCGATAGTACGGGATTAGTCCTCGTACTTGAGGAATCATGGCAGTCACGTGCATACAAAGACTGTATGTTGGATCTGGCGAGAAGTGATCATTCTGTAAGATGGTTATTATAAGCCTTGTCCAGTGCAGTTGAAGTATGTAGCAAGGACGGTGTATTCTAAGATAGGATCTGTCCCCTGTCAGTACATGACGGTGATGTCTTGTATGCAGTCTGAGATGGTTTAGACTCTGAAAGTCTATGGCCATACCAATTGATTGAGTAGGAAAGAATTTCCTATGTCGATCGATAGAGTAAACGCATCTCGGGTATGAAGCATAGTTGCCTAGTCAAGGATGAGAACTGACGCCCAATTCCATACCTTAGACTAAGGCTAGGAGACGGTTTACGGTAGGACCGTACCCGTATGAAATCAACGCCTAAATGTTCACGTCAACATTCACCTAGTCTCTAGTGCCATTAACCGTTGCTAGACAGCCGTCCATGGTGACGAGCTCCTGTTGGACACGAGCCCAAGTCTAGCTGAGGGTGAACATGAAGGGTCACACACAAATCACTGAGTAGGTGAAGGAATTGACTTGGAGTCAATTCAGAGGATGATGAGTAATTGGATTACTTATGGGATTGTCCATTGGATGGACGGGCCGATATTGTATCGGGCCCTCATTTTATCGGTAAATGGGATTTATCGATTAAGTAGAGAATAATTGTTTGGATCTTTTAATTAGATTAAAAGATCAATGAGAATTATTAAATTGGACCATGAATTGAATAGGATTTAATTTTTGGCCTTATTATAATTGAATTACAATAAAATCCGGTCCATTATATCTTGGCCCAAGAGAGGTGTTAATTTCACTTTTGGAATTAGAAGAAGTTGAACTTCTTCTAAAACGGGAAGGCCGAATATTAATTCTTTTGGAAGTACTAAAATTGGCCATTGACACCTTTGATGACAAGTTGACTTGTCTCTTTCGGAAAGAGACAAATCAATTCCAATCAAGCCTCTTTCACTTGGTATGATTAAATTATACCTTATGAAATGGTAGGTTTGATTGATGATTAATGGGGATTGATTGGAATATATCTAGACGTCCTTGGATGAACCTTGAAACATTCCAATAATCACATTAATAAAGTATATATATATGTGTGTGTATATACTATCATCAAAGAAGAATTTTATTATTCATCTTTTTCTAAGAAAAAGATGAACACTCTCTACACCCTCTCTGTCTACTTTCTAAATCCTCTTTGTTTCTTCATTGATCTAGGATCAATTGAAGAACAAAGTAAGATCAAGAAGGGACACTAATTTGATGTGTAATCCCTTCGTTGATTTCATCCTCTAGATCCATTTTTCCCTAGCAAGAAAAATGAGATCTCTCCCGGTGTGGTGTGGACTACGTTAGAGGGTCTCTATGTTGGGACCTCAGTGGATGAACGTCGGAGGAATCAACGCGTGTAGCCGATCGAAATACAAAATCGAGAAAGGTATTCCGATTTACATTTATGCTCTCGGTTTTCTTTTTATTCTATAGCCACCAACGCTTGTTTATTTTATATATTTATATTCTGTGTTTATACACCGATAGCACGGGAACGTTCAAGGGTACACCCTTTGAACACTATTTAAATTCTTTTATTCCGCACATTTTTATCTCCACCGCGCTTTCCGCCGTGTTCCCGGGCCGATCCGCTTTCCTTCAAGTGGTATCAGAGCCCGGATCGGTGTATGTGGCTATGGATTACATGTTTTACGTGTTCAAGCATGTTCAACGTGTTTAGATCGGCGTTAATAGCATGTCTTTATTACTTTTAATTTTCATAATTATTTGTTGAAAATTTGCGTGTCTAATTATGTGATTAATCATGGATATCTGGGTGATTTTTAGAAAATTGGATTTTCTGAAATCTGGGTATTTATTTCAGTTTTTTATGTGCAAAATTAAAAAAAAAAAACTATAGCAGCAGCAGCAGCAGTTGCTGCTGGTCGGCAGTGGGCTGCCTGCTGCCGCGCGGAGGCAGGGCGCCCGCGTGTCCAGGCTTGCGCGCACGAGCGCTGGGCGCGCGCGGCCGAACGGCTGGGACGTTTTTTCACCGTTTTTTCTGGTATTCTGCATATTGTTTTTGAAATATTTAATTTATGGCTGATTTAATTTTAGTTGAGAATGATTTTTCCTAAAATTAAATTGCCTAAGATTATTTTGAAAATGGTTTCCAAAAAAAAAATAAAATTACATGGGTTGAACGAGGTTTTAAAATCCATTTTTAATTGCATTTTTTACATGTATTTTTCTGCATTTAATTATATTATGGAATGATATTGGATATCATTTATTTAATACAAGATTTGTGTTATTTGGAGGATGATTATATTGTATATGTAATTATGTTGTGTTTTGTTAATTCGATTAACAAGTGATGATCACGAAGCCCATTGACCTGTGTATGATTTTATATTCCTTTTGGATGGGGCCTGCGTGCCTCTTGGTTTGGGACTGTTATCTCCCACTTTCGCCTCATGATGTTAAGGCTTGTGTTTTTCCTTTTATTTACCATGTATTTCATTTCTCGTTGTAATGAGAGTAGTTAGGAATTTTTTGGTGAGGTTTTACATTTAATGTATAATATGGCAAGCCAATGGAGAAAAAAAGGAGTCCTACGTTGGACGGAGCCCTAAGGTGAGACATCAAGGCAAAACAAGTAGAGTACAAGGCTCAATGGCATGACATTGGGTTAATTTGTTCTAATAGTGTAGGACCACCCTAGACAGACCATAGACTCACTGCGGGTTCAGTGGGTCGCATAGGTTGGGCTTGTGATTATCCAACAGGGGTATGCAAGATTTACTTGCATGCGATGCATTTATTTAAATGCTTTGTAATATTGGATATTTATGCATGCAAAATATTAATGTGATGAGGTCTCGGTCAATAATTTCAAACTCTCACTTGGTTGGACCAAGTTGAAATATTAGGCCCATGATGGACTTGGATCAAAATGGTTTTGATCCGACCAAGCCTTCCATCCATAGCAATATCGTGAGGAAGCTACTGCTACCCAGGTGTGATCTGACGAGTCGTGGCACAATTGGAATAGAGGAAAGCTGCACTGTTGTTGTGAACAAAGAGTACGCTCACTGTTTCCCTGTCTCACGAATCGTGGGGAACGACAGTTGAGGTATGATTTGGTTGATGAGTCGGGCCTAACATCGAGTAGCATGATTCGCTTGGAGGCCTCGAGATCATGTGAAGAGGTGAGGCAGAATATTTTAGGAATCTCATCGGTTGAGAATGGTATTAGATACCTCCCATGAGGCTTTTTCCATGTGAATCGTAAAAGCGGGGCATGGAGAACTGCGCTTGTGGATCCCAAGCCCACTAGGAAATAATTTTCCGAAATCCCATTTGAGAGTGATGGGCTTTCGTAGAAATAGTGGGAGGGGTTAATGACTAAAGGACCAAGTCTTAACTTGAACATAATATTGTTATAATCTACTGAATGTTTTTTCTGTTTAACTGTTGATGTCTAAGAATCCACTAACCCTTATACTTGAGACTAATAAGTCTAATGGAACGTATTACTACGCCTGCCTGTGAAATCTTGAGATGGTCTTAGATTTCAAAGAACCAGACTTATATTTTGGATAAGGTTTTTCCTCAAACCTTGCCGGAAGGGTCATTGCCTAAAGAATGTTTGATGTTCAAGAAGACGCTTTATGACAACTGGAAGGTCCGCAGCATCATACTGGCATCCATGGATAATGAGATCCAGAAGCATTATAATAGGCTGGATGAGTTGGCTCGATGGTGCTTCGATTGAAGCAAGTCTATGTGGTCCCAGACCGGCATGTTAGATATGCTGCAACGAAAGCATTCTTTGAAGAGAAGACGACAGAAGGATCGTTGGTACAAGAGCACAGAGTGATGATGCTATCCCTTGTGGAAAAGCTCAAAGACCTCCAAGCTGATCTCGAAAGAGTGATGTACATCGACGTGATCCTTCAGTCTCTTCTCCCCTCACTCGACCCATTTATAGTCAACTACAACATGAATGGGCTTGAGAAAGACCTTCATGAGTTGATAAAAATATTGGTCCAGTATGAGGCAACGATTGAAAAATTTGCCCCGACGGTACTAGTAAGGAGGCTTCGACCTCTGAAGCGAAAGGCAAGGGTGCCGAACGCAGGAAGAGGAAGAAGGCCCAAACAAGATCAGCCACTGCCAGCACTTTGAGTGGTCCTATTACACCGTTGGGCGGGGGTAAAGGAAAGAGGAAAAGGTTTGGCAGTCAGAGGTTTCGAATGATGTTTGCATTAACTGCGAGAAAAGGGACATTGGAAGAGGGAGTTTCCTAAAGCCCCTCTCCAATGAAGGTGACATTTGAATTGAGTATATCAACATGATCACTATTCAGTGCTTTGGTATTGGATATCAGTCATTCATCACCTGTGAATGGTTCACAGGTGATGATAAGGAATAGAAAGCTAAGACAGACAATCCTAAGGTCTAGCAATGGCAAAACTATTATTGCAAAGACTAAGGACTAGTTAGGCTTATTAGTGATCATGTTAAGATTGTGCCTGTGAGGATTATGTAAACTAGCATGATCAAAATGAGTTCCATTTATTGTTGGACAATTTTGGATAACATATTTGATCAATAAAATTGTTTATATTTGACAAAGAATGACGATTCTTGTCTGCTAGGTTTGGTACATAAACAATTGACATTGTCCCATAATTGGATTATAATTACTCAAAACAAATGACTAAAAATGGATACAATCAAGATGAACTTACGGATTTGGCATCCATGGCTAGGTCAGTTTCTTTAGTTAAGGATGAGGTGAAAGAAATCGGTGGATCGTCCCGGGAATTGCGCGAATGCGGAAGCGCGATATAAAATAATATACAAAAAATTAAAGCATGCTTTTAATAATAAAAGAACACGCTCAAGGGGTGTACCCTTGAGATTCCCGGGTGTTCGGTGTACCTCATGATTAAACAACATGTAAAGAAATCATGGAGGCCATAGAGTTGAAAATAAAGAGAGACGAAAAATAAAACGAGACCTACCCATTGTCGTTTTCGTCTTCAACGGCTACACGCGTTGTTCCCCGTTTTGCACCGAGATCTCGTTCTTGAGACCCTCCAAATCGTGACACACGATCCACCCACGTATCTTGCACGTCGTGCTAGCAACGAACAAGTGTATATTTTGGAGTGGATGAATCAACAACACGTTATCAATTAACGGTATTGATTCATCTAAGTTCTAATGTTCCAATGTTTTTATCAAACACCAGAAATTGTCTAGACATAGGTTACATATTCCTGCCAAAATTGGCTTACATGGTCACCTATTCTAACATGAGGAAGTTGGAAGATCCAAAGACTCTAGCAATAGATGATTTGGATCTGCTAGCTTGCAAATCTTCTATGAGAAGGAAAAGGCTAAAGAGCCATTTTGTTAGACAAAGTGGGCTTGCCGATAGTCTATTGGATTGGATCCAAAAAGACTTCTATGGATTACTGAATATAAACAGGACCAGAAGAGGGTTCACAAGTCCAAGAACTTTTGGTGGGTTCGGGGAATTAGACTTGGAGTGGTGAACCAAACTGGTCACCTTTCGATTAGATCGAGAGGGTGTGTATTTAGTGGGACTACCAATAGCCTATTGGATTGGATCCAAAAGAAGAATACCTGTAAGGTTGTTGAATACAAAAGACTAAACGAGGATTCACAAGTCTAAGAACCTTTGGTAGGTTCGGGGGTATTAGACTTGGAGTGGTGAATCAAATTGGTTACCTTTTGATTAGATCGAGAGGACGTGTATTCAGTGGGAGTTCTCGAATATTCGAATGAGAATGGAATTCTCAATCAGTGAAAGTCTTCTTGAAGCGGCCATGGTTGAATGGTCTCTGATAAGGGAGAAAACGAACCCTGTTGGACTTGGTTCGCTCGATATTTAACTGATGTTACCTTAACCCATCTACAATGGACGTGAAAGTTGCTAAGTTCAGAAACATGCACTTTCTTAAAGTCATGATCTAGTTACCATATTGGATATGGTTTAGAAATCCTGTATCCTACAAAGTTCTTGAGTATGTGGGATGGTCCTACATACGTCAATAGACTAGTAGGAAGACAGACTAGACTCCATGTCTGGTTTGTGCAGGTTTAGTGCAAAATAATGCAAACATCAGGTTTTTTCCCACTAACTATATTCCAGTCCTCCTAGGGAGGGCCAAAATACCTTAGATACCTGATGGGTACAGGTTTCTGGGTCTCACCGATCAATTGGATCATAATCCAAAGGACATATGGACAAGCGATGTTGGACATCGGGATCGGATCAATGGCTTGGAGCCGCGGCATCCATCTTGAAATTCAAACTAGGTTTGAGATTTCACATGATTGGAGTATTCATGTTGATGAATTCATACGATGTATGACTCGGTTAACAACGAGCATTATGGTCAGTGGGAGTGTGGTTGTGTTCTGAGTGTTAAGTGTGGAACGTCTTATTCGTTTGGAATGAAATTAAGATGTTAGGAAACACTAGAAACACAAGTATTGTTCATGTAATTCTCCATTAAAGGAATTGAATTCCTATTCATAAGGCCAAGCTATCCAAAACTTAGTCACGATTGACTAATGAGGAAGCTCAGATGTTTTACATCCCCTACGTCTTTGCAGTACGCAACATGGGTATGTTGTTCGGTGCACAAGGGCCTGATGTTGTTTATTCATCGTACATAACAACAAATATCGGGTGTGTGCCGACGAGGCAATAGACAGTAGAGACCTGAATAAGGATTAGAGAAGTGTTCTCAATGCACGATTTATGGAGAGTTGATTCTGGAAGGCTATAGCAATTCTAGCTTCTAAAATCATGTGAATAATATTTAGTCTCAATACCTATGTATGTTCGGACTTAATGGTGAATGTGGTAGCTTGGAAATGTTCCAAGAAGGATACGACGATGTTTCAGCATGAAAGTTGGAATATGGCGACTTTTGGAAGTCGTTTCTGGAAAGTGGTTCGGATGAAAATAGCACCCATTGGATGGATGTAGTACCTAGCACGGCCGAGCCAGTAGTTGCCTTGGAGGTTGACAACTAGGCTATGGCTAAAACCTTTTGGGCCCGAGATCTCATAACAAGATCCATGAAAAATTCTTAGACAACCACCATCTGCAGGTAGTGATGGTAGGAAGAAGTGAGATATGGTTGGACCGTATTGAAAGATTGTGGATCGTCCAGGGAAATAGTACGAATGTGGAAGCGCGGTATAAAATTAAAATACAAAAATTTAAACATGCTTTAATTAAATAAAAGAAGACATTCAAGGGGTATACCCTTGAAGTTCCCGGGCGTTTGGTGTATCTCATGAATTAAAAGCATAAACAAATCATGGAGGCCATAGGATTAAAAATAAGGAGAAACGAGAAATTAAATCGGAACCTATCGATTGTCGTTTTCGTCTTCTAACCGGTACTCGCGTTGTTCCCCGTTTTGCACCAAATCTCGTACGTGAGATTCTGCAAATTGTAACACGCAATCCACCCACGTATCTTGCACGTCGTGCTAGCGAACGAACAAGTATATTTTGGAGAGGATGAATTAATAACACGTTATTGATTAACGGTATTAATTCTCCTAAGTTCTATTGTTCCAAGAACAAAAGAACAAGAAGTATTTTCTTGTATAAGAGAGAGAGAGGGCGGACGAGTAGGGAGAGGGAGAGAACCGAGTTTGTGTGTGTGTTGTGTGTGTTGGAATATCATCACTTCTCAAATAGTGAAAGGCTAGGACTATATAGAGGAGGAGTTTAATCTTTAAACTCCAACTCTAAAGAGGTCTATTTTGACTAGGATTTTGACCTAGTCAAAGTAGTGTTTGACCTAGTCAAATCAATCATAGCCATCCATCTCTCCCTTTCCATCTCAATCATTAATTTAATTTTAATGGAATATTTAAATCCTATTAAATATTCCAAAGGCCCAAATAAATAAATATAATAAATATAAATATTTATTCTAAGGCCATTAAATTAATTATCTAATAAATCTAACTTATTAGATTAATCCCTTTTATCAAATAAAAGGAATTAATTCTTCAAGAAAATAAAAGGACCCGATTAAATCCAATTTAATCATTCCTTTTCTCCAATATTTAATTCTAAATTAAATACTCAATGAGTGTGGATTGTGTGTGACTCTTTAGGTTCACCTTTCAGCTAGACTTGGTCGGATTCCTGGAATCCGTCCATTACCATGGGTGGCCATCTAGCAACGGTCCATGGCACTAGAGACTAGGTGAAATTTCGGGGATGACATTTAGGCTCTAACAGTACACTTGTCCTTCTTTCTACGGTCTCACCACTTAGGGTCTAGGGCACAAAAAATGCAGGTACCCATTTTGGATCTAAGTGTCGGTCTGTCCTTACTAAACACCGCAAGGGAAACCTTCCCTTCTGTTCAGTTACTGTGGCCACAGATTTTAGGGACAAGACACAGAGCATACGTGAGACAGATCCTTTCTTGGAAACTACTGTCACTCTGTACACCAGAGCTGCACTAGACATGACTTATGATTACTCAAGTGCTTCTTGGCAATCTCTCACCATATCTAAGATACAGACCTGATATACAGGTAAACTCAACAGTTCCTCAAGTCAAAGGACTTGGCCTGTACCGTTGGAAACCGGGAATACACGTCATACCTTGCTGACCCTACTCAAGGTCCTCCGTAAGACGGTTCCCGCGAGTCACCTCAGTCAGCTGCTCCTTAGCAGGCTAACCCACTAACACTGCTTAGACGACCTTCGTCACCCGTCGATGAAATACGACAGTAGATGCTTAGTGCAAGTCTCAAGGGGAAGCTCGGTACCCATTTTTGAGATTCCTTGACTTGGAGATTTCCAGACTGATTCGGCGGGACTGATTTCATGGACCTACCTCCAAGCGTAGTCCCAGTCCCCGAAATAGGTTTTCAGTCCGTGGGCTTTGTTTGCGTAGTGAACAGATAGATATAAAGTAGTAAAATGAACGCAAACAAAGTAATGCTCGAATGAATTTCACTTCTTTATTCATTAACAGTTTATCAAAACACTGAAATTGTATAGACATAGGTTACATTTTGCCTGCCAAGATTGGTTATATGGTCACCTATTCTAACACGTATTACCACAGCAGAAAAATAAAGTAGACCTACGAGACTGAGCCGGTATCGCAGATTACTCATTCTCAGAAGGTCCTGAGTGACATGGGTAATTGGCTTTGAGGTCAAGTGGGAGATTGTTAGAATATATGACCAGAAAGCCAATTGGATTGACGGTTTTAGGAACTATTCATCAATCTTTATTACAACAATATTATCCAGATGAATAGAGTAAGCATTTATCACTGGCATTGTGTTTGTTGTGCTTACTACTCACATTGAATGGCGTTTCAACGTCACAACAAATGCCCATAGACAAATTGAATAACCCATGTAGTTGGGTTGCGCATTGGATGGCGGCTATGGAACTAACTTCTAAGGGTTGGTCTGAAACGTTCCAAGTCGAGGACCTTGAGACTAGGCATCGAGTGTCCTATTGAGAGTTGCACTAAGTATTGCATTCACTGGGTGAGTGCTGAGTTTCATCGGTGACAGACGAAGGTCGTCTATGCAATTTTAGTGGGTTAGTTGACAAGGTGGTCGACTGACTGAAGTGACTCGCGGGAATTGTCATATGGAAGTCTTGGAGGCTTGGTCGGTATGACTGGAATTCCCGGTTCTGATAGTACGGGATTAGTCCTCAGACTTGAGGAATCATGGCAGTCACGTGCATACGAAGACTGTATCTTGGATCTGGCGAGAGGTGATCATTCTGTAAGATGGTCATTATAAGCCTTTCCAATGCAGTTGGAGTATGTAGCGAGGATGGTGCATTCAAATGTAGAATTTGTCCCCTGTCAGCACATGATGGTGATGTCTCCTATGTAGTCTGAGATGGTTTAGACTCTGAAAGTCTATGGCCATAGCAATTGATCGAGTAGGGAAGAATTTCCTACGTCGATCGGTAGAGTAAACACATCTCGGATATGACGCATAGTTGCCTAGTCAAAGGATGGTAACCGACGCCAATTCCATACCCTACTAAGGCCGGGAGACGGTCGACGGTAGGGACCGTACTTGTACGGAATCGACGGCTAAATGTTCACGCCAACATTCACCTAGTCTCTAGTGCCATGGACCGTTGCTAGACGGCCACCCATGGTGACAGGCTCCTGTTGGACACAAGCCCAAGTCTAGCTGAGGGTGAATCTAATAGGTCACTCACAAATCACAGAGGAGGTGAAGGAATTGACTTGGAGTCAATTAAGAGAATGATAAGTAATTTGATTACTTATGGGATTGTCCATTGGATGGACGGGCCGATAATCGGGCCCTCATTTTGTCGATAAATGGGATTTATCGATTAAGTAGAGAATCGAAGCTTGGATCTTTTAATTGGATTAAAAGATCAATGAGAATTATTTAATTGGAGCATGAATTAAATAGGATTTAATTTTTGGGCTTATTGTAATTGGATTATAATAAAATCCGGTCCATTAAATCTTGGCCTAAGAGAGGTGTTAATTCCACTTTTGGAATTAGAAGAAGTTGGACTTATTCTAAAATGGGATGGCCGAAAATTAGTTCTTTTGGAAGTATGAAAAATTGGCCATTAAGGCCTTTGATGACAAGTTGACTTGTCTGTTTTGGAAAGAGACAAATCAATTCCAATCAAGCCTCTTTCTCTTGGTATGATTAAATCATACCTTATGAAATGGTAGGCTTGATTGATGATTAATGGGGATTGATTGGAATGTATCTAGTCATCCTTGGATGAACCTAGACACATTCCAATAATCACATTAATAATGTATATATATATATATATATATGTGTGTATATACTATCATCAAAGAAGAATTTTATTATTCATCTTTTTCTAGGAAAAAGATGGACAGTCTCTACACCCTCACTCTCTACTCTCTAAATCCTCTTTGTTTCATCATTGATCTAGGATCAATTGAAGAACAATGTAAGATCAAGAAGGAACACTAGTTTGTAGTGTAATCCCTTCTTTGATTTCATCCTCTAGATTCATTTTTCTCTAGCAAGAAAAATAAGATCTCTCTTGGTGTGGTGTGGACTATGTTAAAGGGTCTCTACGTTGGGACCTCGCATGGATGAACGTCAGAGGAATCGACGCGTGTAGCCGAGAAATACAAAATCGAGAAAGGTATTCCGATTTTCATTTATGCTCTCGGTTTCCTTTTTATTCTATAGCCACCAACACTTGTTTATTTTATATGTTTATATTATGTGTTTATACACCAATAGCCGGGAACGTTCAAGAGTAACACCCATGAACGCGATTTAAATTCTTTTATTCCGCACATTTTTATCTCCACCGTGCTTCTGCCGCGTTCCCGGGCCGATCCGCTTTCTTTCATGTATGTCTTGTTATCGAGTACTGCTTTGAGGTCCTCGAGCTTTTCCACTAAGGTGAGCATCTTGACCCCATGCTCATGTACAAAGGATCCTTCGGTCATCTTAGTTTCAAAGAACACCTTCGTAGCGATATATCTAATATGTCAGTCCGGGACTACATAGCAATCCTTCACGCGAGTCATTATGGAAGGAACGTCGTCTAACCTTTCATACTGTTCTGCATCTCATTAGTCAAAGATGCTAGTATGATGCTACAAACTTTCCGGTTATCCTGGTGCCATAGTTCAAGCGTCTCACGTTCTTCACGCGTGGATTCTTCTGGCAAATTGTGTGAGAACAGCTTGTCCCTGACATAGCCTTGGTTCTCATAATCGAGGACTATCCTCAGATTGCGCAACTAGTCGTTGTAATTCATTCAATTGAATTTGTTTGTATCACGTATGGAGGATAATGGATTGTTAGACATGGTTTATATCTACATTTAAAATAAAGCATACAATTAGCAGAATGAAAGTTGTGTCTAAATAATAATTAAAGACTTGGACTTCAGTCATTTAATACTCCCACTATTTATACGAAAACATGCCACTCTCAAATGTTGTTTTCGGGAAACCTTTTTCTAGTGGGCTTGAGATCCACAACGAGATGTTCCATACCCCATTTTTACGAGTTTTTGGTGTAGTAATTATGCAGTTGTTTTATATATTTTATGATATTGGTTACCATGGATTTACGTGAATGGCATGTTTACTTGCTTATGTGAAATGCTATTTGTGTTGATGAGATACAAATGATCACAAAACCCCAGACCGCATGTATGGTTTATTTTTATGTTGGGCTTGTGTGCCTTGTTTTATTGTTTTCCTCTCTCTTCTCTGGTTGCCTTGGAATAATAAGTCTTTCTATATCCCTCCAAATGTACTCCCCTAGGTGTTTGTCGGGGTTTCTGTTTTAAGTTGTAATGAGAGTAGTATAGTTGTGAGTTTTTATCTTAATTATATGAAAAAGATGAAGGATGGCCCAGAAGGAGGATTCGAATGAGATCCATGGAGGCCCCGAGGACAAACAAGGCACGGCCCATCAGTGTGTTGATGGGTTACTATTATTTGATGTAATGTACGACCAACCATAGATTGACCATAGATCCACTGCGGGCTCAGTGGGTAGCATAGGATTTCGGCTTGTGATCGTCCGACAGGGGCGTGCTAGGCTTTAATTTTACATGTGGCATATATGATGAATGAATGGTTTATTTATGGTTTTGTTGGTACAACATGCAAGTATTTATTATGCATAGTTATGTGATCAGATCTCGGTCTTTAAACTCTCACTTGGTTAGTTCAAGCTAAAATATTAGACCTTAATAAATGGAGAACCTTAGGAGTTCGTCCAAGCCTTCAATCCATAACAAAGTGAGGAAGCTAGTTTCAATTAATTGCATGGTCTCACGAGTCGTGGCACGTCTGTTGTTCTGAAACCAAGCTGCATGTTTGTTGTGAACGAACTGAATGCATTCCTGTTACCTGTCTCACGAGTCATGGGGGTAGCAGTCAGTGCTATGATTTGATTGATTGGGTCAGGTCTAACGCTTGAATAATGTGATTCGCTTGGAGTCCTCGGGAATCATGTAAAAGGGTGAGGCAAAATATTTTGGGAATCTCGTTAGACGAGAATGGTATGGAATACCTCCCACAAAGTTCTTTTCTATGCAAATTTTGATTGTCGGTGCAACCATTGCAATTTTCTTGCTAGGAAATCCTTTCCTCATTATTTAAACAATATTAAATTTTATGTGGTTCCAAACCAACCAAAAATGAAATATTTTCAAATCATGCCTTTCAAGAAAAAGAGTTGCAGAAATAATCCAAAACAAGTCCAGAAATTCAAAATTATGAAAAAACGATGACGAAAATGAAAAAACGAGCAACGGCTCGGCTACTGCCGGTAGCAGCCTACCACATGGCTATGCTGGCCGGGTGCGCGCGCAGGCCCCTTGCAAGTGTGGATCATCTCGGGAGGGAGCGCGAATGTGGAAGCGCGATAAAATAGAATATGAAAAATAAAACATGCTTAAATCGAAAAGTAAATACACGTTCAAGGGGTGTTCCCTTGAACCTCCCGGGTGTTCGGTGTATCTCATGATCAAAGTAAACATGGAATATCATGTGGCCATAGGGTGGAAATGAAAAGGGAACTAGAGACCTACCCTGTTGTTGTTTTTCTTCGAATTGCTTCGTGCGCTGTTCCACGTTTTGCCACCAAGATTCCAAAGCAGGAACCCTCTAAATTGTCCATCCAATCAACCGGATCTTGATCTTCCGTGCTAGCAAGAAATCAAGAGGAATTATATAGGAGGACAAATCGACCTAGTGTTATTAATTAACATGATCGATTTACCTATAGCTGTCTTGTATAAAACAAGCAACTAGAACAATTCTTGGAGAAGATGAAGGGGAGGGGTCGGCCGAGTGAGAGAGAGAGAGTGATAGCTGAGTGGGGTGTGTGTTATGCGCGTGTGTGCTAGAGATTCAACACCATGAGGTGTGTGTTTTGATGAGTATTTATAGTCAAATCCTAGTCAACTTAGGAAAAGACCAAGTCAACCTTGATCGTTCCATTCAATCTCGTCCGTCCATCTCTTAGATGGAATATTTTTAAATCTAATTAAAATAACCCCTAAGGCTTTAAATAATCAAATAATTATTTTAAGCCTATCTCCTCAAATCAATAAATCCAATTTATTAGTTAATTCTATTGAAACGCGAGGGGATCACCTGGGAGAGAAGCGCGAATAGCGAAATCGCGAAGGATTACATAATGAAATTGCAAAGCATAAATTAAATGGAATTTAAAGCATGCATCATATATACATAAACGGATCAAGGGGTGTGCCCTTGATTCTCTCGGGCGTTCGGTGTATCTCATGTTCAATAAAACACAACATGGAGGCCATAGAATTTAGAACAAGAAACGTCAAAGAGGACGTTACCTCTCGTAGTCATCTTCGTTCGACTACACACATTGTTCTCCATTTTGCACCCAGATCTCAAACGCAGAGACCCTCCAAATCGTCGACACGCTACACCGGAAAGAAACGAAGTCTCGTGCTAGCAAGAAATCTTTTAGGGGAGAGAGACATCGATACACGTTATCGATTAACGCTATCAACGTCTCTTATGTTCCCTTGAATAATCAAGAAGAATAAAAATAAAATCTTTGGAGAAAAATAAGAGAGTGACGAAAGAGAGAGAATAGTGAGATGAGAATCATGTGTAGAGATTAGCAGGTGTGTGTGTGTGTGTTTGAGTAAACTAGGATTTGACTAGATCAAATTAATCATGGCCCTTCATCTCATCGATCTCTAGATCAAATCTCGTCCATCCATTTTGATGGGCTTTATGGAATGAGCTTATTTAATTCTAAATTAAATAGTCCCAAGATTTCAATGGATTTTATATTAAATCCTATTTAATATACCAAGCCCACTAATTAATCCACCCTTTTAACCTAATTAAAAGGGAAGCCCATGCTTTATAAAATCCATAAATCTAATTTATGAACTCAAGCCCGGTTAATCAAATTTTTGAAACGTTTAGTGGATCGTCCCGGGAGATGAACGCGAATAGCGGAAGCGCGAAAAGATTGCATAATAAAATTGTAAAGCATAATTAAATGAAATTTAAAGCATGCATAACATACATAATCGGATCAAGGGGTGTGCCCTTGATTCTCCCGGGTGTTTGGTGTATCTCATGTTCAATAAAACACAACATGGAGGCCATAGAATTTGAACCAAAAACCATAAATAAAGAACCTATCCAGTTGTAGTTTTATCTTCGTTCGGCTACATGCATTGTTCCCCGTTTTGCACCAAGATCTCAAGAAAGAGACCCTCTAAATCATCTCACTCGCTACACCGGAAAGCAAAGAACCCTTGTGCTAGCAAGAAATTATTTGGGGAGAAGAGACATCGATACACGCTATCAATTAACGCAATCGACGTGTCTTATGTTCTAGCTTGAATAAATCAAGAAGAACAAGTAGAAATCTTGGAGAGTGAAGAAGAGGGATGGACGTAAATGGAGAGAGAATTATGAGATGAGAGTTGTAGAGATTAGTAGGTGTATGTGTGAGTTTTTGAGTATTTATAGAAAATAGATTTTTCTATTCCTACCTCAACCTCTTCTAGAGAGAGGCACATTTGACTAGGATTTTGACCTAGTCAAATCCTAGTCAAACTAGGCTTTGGTTAAGTCAAATTAATCATGCCCTTCATCTCATCAATCTCTAGATCAAATCTTGTCCATCCATTTTGATGGGCTTTATAGACTGGGCCTATTTAATTCTAAATTAAATAGTTCCATGGACTTTATATTAAATCCCATTTAATATACTAAGCCCATTAATTAATTTATGGGATGGGCCTATTTAATTTTAAATTAAATAGTTCCATGGAATTTATATTAAATCCTATTTAATATACCAAATCCATTAATTAATTCACCCTTTTAATATAGTTAAAATGGAAGCCCATGCTTTATAAAATCCATAAATCTATTTGTGAACTCAAGCACAATTATTCCAAATAATCCATCTAGGATTGAATCTCCAAGAAGTATAATTTTAATCCCATTAAATTAAAACCTTCTTCCAGAATTAATCCCAAATTAATTCCTTTTCATTTGGTGTAGCGGGTGGGACTCTTTAGGTTCACCTTTCAGCTAGACTTGAAGCTACTTCTTGTTATTTCATAACCAAAGTAGTCCGTTACCATGGGTGGCCATCTAGCAATGGTCCATGGCACTAGAGACTAGGTGAATATTTGGTGTGAACATTTAGGCTCCGAGTTACATACAGGTCGGTCCTACCGTCGCTCGTTACGTATGGGTATGGTCCTACTATCGCCTGTCACATCCTTTGACAGGGGACAGATCCTATCTTGGAATCCACCGTCCTTACATACTCCGACTGTACTGGACAAGGCTTATGTTGACCATGTCATACTACGCGGTCAAATCTCACCAGATCCAAGATACAACCTTAGTATGTAAACGACTGCTGTGATCCTCAAGTCCGAGGACTAATCTCGTACTATCAGAACCGGGAATACGAGTTATACCGACTAATGCCCGTGTGGCTTCCATATGATGATTCCTGCGAGTCACCTTAGTCAGCAGCCACCTAGCTGGCTGACCCACTAACACTGCATGGACGAGCCTTGTCACTTATCGATGAAATGGGACTGCAGATGTTTAGTGCAAGTCTCAAATGGATTCCCGATGCCCTGTCTCGAGATTCCTTGACTTGGAGTATTTCAGACCGATCCGAGAAACTGATTTCATGAACCTACCTCCAAGCGCAGTTCCAATTTCCAGAAATGTGATTTCAGTTTGTGGGCGTTTGTTGTGACATCGAAACAATGCAAGCAGTAAGTACAATGAACTAATGCCTATGAATCCTTACTACATTCATTAACATAATATTACTTGTTCAAAGATTGAAGAATGGTTCTCAGAACAACCAACCTCATTGACTTTCTGGTCACCTATTCTAACAATTTTTCCATCGAGGCTTGAATCTCCAAGAAGTATAATTTAATCTTATTAAATTAAACCTTCTCCCGGAATTAATTTCAAATAAATTCCTTTCACATCCGGAACAGGGGTGTGACTCTTTAGGTTCACCTTCAACTAGACTTGGACCTACTTCTTGTTATCTCACAAACCAAAGTAATCCGTTACCCATGGGTGTGAAGGACAAGCGGATCCGCCCTGGAGCGCGAGCGGAAGCGAGAAAGCGAGGAAATAGTGCGTAAATTTAAATCTAATTTAAATAAACGAATCCCAAGGGGTGTAGCCTTGGGTGCTCAAACCGGGCATTCGATGTAGGATGTGTAATATTAGAAATGAATATACACACATAGGGCATAGATAAATATATATAATCAATCAAAGCGTAATAAACCGTTACCTTTGATTGTTTAGCGTATGCTCCCGGCTACTTGCGTTGTTCCTTCTCCGGTATGCTCACGAAATCCAAACATATGGATTCTCCAAAGGTGATCCACACCACACCGGAAGAAACACACGTCCTTCTTGCTAGAAAAGAACGGGTTTAAGAAGGAATCGTTTTAAGAGAAGAACACTATGAATTAGTGCTCTCTTAGACTTAGTTTGTTCTTTTTCTTGATTCAAAATCAAGTGAAGAACACATGTGTGAGAGAGGGAGAGAGGGCCGAGAGTTGAGAGAGAGGAGAGGGATTTTGTCTTCTCTTTTTCCTAGAAAAAGATGAATAATGAATCACTTATGCTTGATGTTGTATATTCTAATATATATACATAATTAATGTGATTATTGAAATGTGTCTAGGTTCATCCAAGGATGTCTAGACTCATTCCAATCAATCACCATCAATTCTTCAATCAAGCCTACCAAAATTTATGGTATGATCAAATCATACCAAAAAGGAAGAGCTTGATTGGAGTTGATTTTTCTCTTTCCAAAAGAGATAAGTCAACGTACCACCTAGCATGAAACATGGCTGATTTTGCTTCCTCCAAGGGAGCATGTCGGCCATGTTTAATTAAGGGAAGAAGTCCAACTTCTTCCTATTCCAAAATAGGAATTATTTCTCCTCTCCGGTATAATTTAACGGACCGAGTTTTATCGTAATCCAATTACGACGAATCCAACATTAAATCCAATTTAATGTCCATTTATGTTATTCCCGTTGATCTTTTAATCCAATTAAAAGATCCAACGTCTCAACGTCTCAACTTTCCATATTTAATCGAAAATCCAATTTACCGATTAAACGAAAGCCCGATACAATATCAGCCCGTCCATCCAATGGACTTTCCCTTAAGTAATCCAATTACTTATATTATCCTTCGAGATTGACTCGAAGTCGATCTCTCAACCTCCTCGGTGATTTGTGTGTGAACCTTTAGGTTCACCCTCAGCTAGACTTGGGCCCGTGTCTCACAAGGGCCCGTTACCATGGGTGGTCGTCTAGCAACGGTCCATGGCACTAGAGACTAGGTGAATTGGCGTGAACATTTAGGCACCAATTCCGTATGGGTACGATCCTTCCGTCTACCGTCTCCCGACCATAGTCTAGGGTATGGAATTGGGCGTCGGTTCTTATCCTTGACTAGGCATCTATGCTTAATACTCGAGACCACGTATGCTTCATTGCGTCGACACAAGAATCCATTCCCTGTTCGACCAACCACTGTGGCCACAGCTTTAAACAGCATAAACGTGTCTCCGAGTGCATAGGAGATACCTCTGTCACATACTGGCAGGGGACGTATACTCTTCTTGGAATCCGTCGTCCTCGCTACACATTCCGACTGCACTGGACAAGGCTTATAATAATCATCTTACAGAATGATTGCCTCTCGCCAGATCCAAGATACAGCCGTCATGTGCACGCGACTGCCATGATCCCTCAAGTCTGAGGATTACTCCCGTACTATCGGAACCAGGGAAAACCAATCATACCGACCAAACCTCCAAGGCTTCCATATGATGATCCCCGCGAGTCAGTCCAGTCAGCTCGACCCCAGTCGACCAACCCATCAAGATCGTGTAGGCATCCCACGCCTGTCGCCAATGAAACACGGCACTCATCCAATGAACATGACTCCTGACGCAAGTCTCAATAGGACTCTCGATGCCCTGTCTCAAGGTCCTCGACTTGGAACGTTTCAGACCCAACTCTTAATCAGTTGGTTTCATGATCACCATCCAATGCGTGGCCCAACTGCACGAGTTGTTATCCATGGTCTGTGGGCTTTGTTGCGATATAAGTTAAACACCGTTTTAACAATTGTAAGATGAGCGCAACAAAGAAGGTACCATTGGTGACGAACACTTATCTTATTCATCACATAATAATATTACATCTACATCAAGTTGTCGAATAGGTTACAAATTGCCAAACCTATTGGCTTTCTGGTCACCTATTCCAACAGGGTGGCCGTCTAGCAATGGTCCATGGCACTAGTGAAAGCTTTGGGAAGGCGTGTGGATCGTCCCAGGAGGAGTGCGAATGCGGAAGCGCGATGTAAAATAAATTGTGAATTGAAAATATGCTCATACATAAATGTAAACAACACGTTCAGGGGGTGTTCCCTTGAACCTCCCGGGTATTCGGTGTATCTCATGACTAAATAAAACATGCAAATCATGGAGGCCATAGGGTGTAAAAATCGAAGACTCCAAACAAAAGAACCTACCCGGTTGTAGTTTTGTCTTCAAACCGCTACTCACGTTGTTTCCCGTTTTGCACCAAGATCTCGAACGAGAGACCCTCTAAATCATACACACAATCCGCTCATGTATCTTGATCCTCGTGCTAGCGAAAAACCAAGTGTATGTATTTAGAGAGGACAGACCGAGCAAACATTATGAATTAACGTGATCAATCCTCCTTAAGGTTCACTTGTATGAAACAAAGAACCAAAATCTTTTCTTGGGAAAGGGGTGGTGGACGAGTGGAAAGGAGAGAGCCGAGTAGTGTGTGTGTGTGTGTGTGTGTGTGTGTGTTTCTTGATCCTTATCATCCTTCTAAAGTCTAGACCTAGGAGTATTTATAGAAGGGGAATCCTATTCCTCTTCAAATCCCAACTTTAGAAGATTGGTTTGACTAGGGTTTTGACCTAGTCAAAAGTCCTAGTCAAACTAGGCCTAGATTAGTCAAATTAATCTATGCCATTGATCTCTCCTCTTTAATCTCATCTATCCATTTAATTATGGAATATTTAAATTCTATTTAAATAATCCATGGGGCCTTTAAATAAATAAAATAAATAATAATATTTATTTTAAGACCTCTTAATTTATTCCAATAAATCTAATTTATTTATTAGTTAATTCCTCTTAATCCAATTAAAGGAATCAACATCCCAAGAAAGAAAAGGGAACCGATTAAATCTAATTTAAATCATTCAACCTCTCTAAATTAGTTCCAAATTAAATACCTTTGATGCGTGCGGATTGTGTGTGACTCTTTAGGTTCACGCTCAGCTAGACTTCGCCGAATTCCTAATCATCTTATGACAGGAATTCGTCTGTCACCATGGGTGGCAGTCTAGCAACGGTCCATGGTCCATGGCACTAGAGACTAGGTGAATGTTTATGGTGTGAACATTTAGGCTCTTTAGTACGTTTATCCTTCCACCTACAATCTCGCCTGCACAGGATTGATATCTACTTGTTACAATTAAGGCATAAGCGATGTCAGGCCCTCGTGCCAGTAGATGGCATATTGGATGCTGCCTACGGTAGAAGCATAGGGAATTCTCTTCATTCTTTCAAGTTCCTCATCGGTCTTGAGAGACTGTTTCTTGGACAGTCATACGAGCATATTGGATGCCTCATGGGAAGGAAGCCTCATTTGGAGCTATCCATGTGAAATCTTTCCAGCACTTTTTCCACATACGAGTTTTGGGTTAATCCTAATATTCTCTTAGATCTGTCCCTGACGATTTGGATGCCTAGAATGTAGGAGGCTTCACCCAAATCCTTCATGGAAAATTGAGTAGATTACCATGCTTTTGTGTTAGTTAACATTCTAACATCATTCCCTATGAATAGAATGTCGTCCACATAAAGTACTAGGAACACTACAGAGCTCCCACTGACCTTCCTGTATACACAATGATCGGATTCATTTTTGATAAAATCATATCCTCGTATGACTTCATCAAAGCGAATGTTCCAACTACGGGACGCTTGTTTGAGGCTATAGATGGACTTTTGGAGATGGCAGACCTTATGCTCTTCTCCAGCAACCGTGAATCCCTCTGGATGATCCATGTAGATCTCTTCCTCAACGAAGCCGTTTAAAAATGTCGTTTTCACGTCCATCTACCATATTTCATAGTCATACCATGCTGCTATGACAAGCAGGATACGAATGGACTTAGCCATGGCTACTGGCGAATAGGTATCCTCGAAGAAAACCCCGGGTCGTTGAGTGTATCTTTTTGCTACTAACGTAGCTTTGAAGGTCGTAAAATCTCCATCAACGCCAAGTTTACACTTTATAGACCCATTTACACCCGAATGGTTTAACGCCTTTGGGTTGGTCTACAAGTGTCCAAACTTGGTTCTCGCTCATAGAGTCCATTTCAGCTTTCATGGCCTCAAGCCATTTTCCCGAGTCGATGTCAGACATCGCGTCCCCGTATTGTTAGAATAGGTGACCATGTAGCCAATCTTGGTAAGCAAATTGTAACCTATGTCTAAACAATTTCGAGGTTTTAATAAATTATTAATGAATAAGAAGTGAAAATTCATTTGGCATTTACTTTGTTTGTGATCACTTTATCTGCTTTGTATATCTGTTCACTACGTAAACAAAGCCCACGGACTGAAAAACGCATTTCGGGGACTGAGATTACGCTGGGAGGTAGGTCCACCAGTCTCGCTGAATCAGTCCGGAAATCTCCAAGTCAAGGAATCTCGGTACCCCACTTTCGAGAATATGTAACCTATGTCTAGACAATTTCAGGTGTTTGATAAAACATTTATGAATAAAGAAGTGAAGATTCATATGGCAACACTTTGTTTACGTTCACTTATATCTGCTATTACATATCTGTTCACTACGCAAACAAAGCCCACGGACTGAGAATCGATTTCGGAGACTGGGATTACGCTTGGAGGTAGGTCCATGAAATCAGTCTTACCGAATCAGTCCTCAAATCTCCAAGTCAAGGAATCTCGAAAAAGGGTACCGGGATTGCCTTTGAGACTTGCACTAAGCATCTGTTGTCGTATTTCATCGACGGGTGATGAAGGTCGTCTAAGCAGTGTTAGTGGGTCTGCATTCTAGGAAGCAACCGACTGAGGTGACTCGCGGGAACCGTCTTACGGAGGACCTTGAGTATGGTCAGCAAGGTATGACATGAGTTCCCGGTTCCAACGGTACAGGTCAAGTCCTTTGACTTGAGGAACTGCTGAGTTTACCTGTACATCAGGTCTGTATCTTAGATATGGTGAGAGATTGCCAAAATACTCTTGTGTAGTCATAAGCCATGTCTAGTGCAGCTCGGGTGTACAGAGTGACAGTAGTTCCCAAGAAAGGATCTGTCTCCTGTCAAAAGGCATTGACAGTTGAGTCTCATGTATGCTCTGTGTCTTGTCCCTAAAATCTGTGGCCACAGTAACTGAACAGAAGGGAAGGTTTCCCTTGCGGCGTTTAGTAAGGACAGACCGACACTTAGCTCCAAAATGGGTACCTGCATTTTCCGTGCCCTAGACTCTAAGTGATGAGACCGAAGACAAAAGGACAAGTGTACTGTTAGAGCCTAAATGTTCATCCCCGATTATTTCACCTAGTCTCTAGTGCCATGGACCGTTGCTAGATGGCCACCCATGTTAACGACGGATTCTAGGAATCCGGCCAAGTCTAGCTGAAAGGTGAACCTAAAGAGTCACACACTATCCACACACACTTAGTATTTAATTTGGAATTAAATATTGGAGTAAAGGAATGATTAAATTGGATTTTAATCGGGTCCTATATTTTCTTTGGAGAAATTAATTCCTTCTATTTGATAAAGGGAATTAAATTAACAAAATTGGATTTATTAAGGGAATTAATTTAATGGGCCTAGAATAAATATTAATATTTATTTATTATATTTATTTGGCCTTTTGGAATATTTAATAGGATTTAAATATTCCATTAAATTAAATTAATGGTTGAGATTTAATGGGAGAGATCAAAGGCTAGGATTAAATCCAATTTAATCATTCCATTTCTCCAAAATCTTTAATTCTAAATTAAATACTTAATGTGTGTGGATTGTGTGTGACTCTTTAGGATCACCTTTCAGCTAGACTTGGTCGGATTCCTAGAATCCGCCTGTTATCATGGGTGGCCATCTAGCAACGGTCCATGGCACTAGAGACTAGGTGAATATTCGGGGATGAACATTTAGGCTCTAACAGTACACTCGTCCTTCTGTCTTCGGTCTCACCACTTAGGGTCTAGGGCACGGAAGATGCAGGTACCCATTTTGGACCTAAGTGTCCGTCTGTCCTTACCAAATGCCGCAAGGGAAACCTTCCCTTTTGTTCAGTTACTGTGGCGACAAATTTTAGGGACAAGACACAGAGCATATGTGAGACTCAACTGTCAATGTCTTTTGATAGGAGACAGATCCTTTCTTGGAAACTACTGTCACTCTGTACACCAGAGCTGCACTAGACATGGCTTATGACTACTCCAGTGCTTCTTGGCAATCTCTCGCCATATCTAAGATACAGACCTGATACACAGGTAAACTCAGCAGTTCCTCAAGTCAAAGGACTTGACCTGTACCGTTGGAACTGGGAATACACGTCATACCTCGCCGACCCTACTCAAGGTCCTCCGTAAGACAGTTCCCATGAGGCACCTCATCAGCTGCTCCCTAGCAGGCTAACCCACTAACACTGCTTAGACGACCTTTGTCACCCGTCGATGAAATACGATAGCAGATGCTTAGTGCAAGTCTCAAGGGGAATCTCGGTACCCATTTTCGAGATTCCTTGACTTGGAGATTTCTGGACTGATTCGGAGAGACTAATTTTATGAACCTACCTCCAAGCATAGTCCCAGTCCCCGAAATACGTTTTCAGTCCGTGGGCTTTGTTTGCGTAGTGAACATATATGTATAAAGCAGATAAAGTGAACACAAACAAAGTAATGCCAAATGAATTTCACTTCTTTATTCATTAATAATATATCAAATCATTGAAATCGTCTAGACATAGGTTACATTTCGCCTACAAAGATTGGCTACATGGTCACCTATTCTAACAATCTCCCACTTGACCTTAAAGCCAATCGCCCATATGTCTGATCCCCATCTTCTCAAGATGTCGCGTATGAGCGCTCTGCGACATAGGCTTTGTCAGCGGATCTGCTTTGTTGTCTGCTGAGTTGACTCGGTCCATCCGAACGTCACCTCTTCCTACCATTTTTCTTAGAAGATGGTAGCGTCTAAGAATATGTTTGGAACGGTGATAAGATCTCGGTTCCTTTGCTTGCGCTATTGCACCGTTGTTATCACAAAAAGATGACAACGGGCTCGGCGATGGTAGGTACCCAACCCAACTCTTGGATGTAGTTTCTCATCCAAACCGCTTCCTTGGCAGCTTCTGGAGCTGCTATGTATTCGGCCTCAATGGTGGAGTCAGCAGTGGTTGCCTGCTTGGAACTTTTCCAAGCCACTACTCCTCCATTGAGCTTGAATATGCAACCCGATTGAGACTTGGCATCATCGTCATCAGACTGGAAGCTAGCGTCGCTAAAGCCTTCCAGGATCAATTCTCCATTACCATAGACTAAGAATATTTCCTTAGTCCCTCCTTAGGTACTTAAGGATGCCCTTAACGGCATTCCAATGTGCCTCTCCTGCACAAGACTGATATCTGCTTGTCACGCTCAAAGCGTAAGCAATGTCAGGCCTGGTGCAGTGGACCGCATATTGGATGCTACCTACGGCAAAAGCATAGGGGATGACTTTCATCCTTTCAAGTTCCTCATCAGTCTGCGGGGACTGTTTCTTGGATAACTTGATCCCATGCCTCATGGGAAGGAATTCTCGTTTGGAGTTGTCCATTCGATATCTGTTTAGGACTTTCTCCACATACGAAATTTGGGTGAGCCCTAACATCTTTTTAGATCTGTCCCTGACAATCTGGATGCCTAGGATATAGGAGGCTTCACCCAAGTCCTTCATGGAAAACTGGGTTGATAACCATGCTTTTGTGTCACCCAACATTCTAACATCATTACCTATGAGTATAATGTCATCCACATAAAGCACTAGGAACACTATAGAGCTCCCACTGACCTTCTTGCATACACAAGGGTCGAATTCATTTTTTGATGAAGTCATAGCCCCATATCACTTCATCAAAGCGAATGTTCCAACTTCGGGATGCTTGTTTGAGGCCATAGATGGACTTCTGGAGATGACAGACCTTTTGTTCTTCTCTAGTGATTGTGAAACCCTCCGGCTGATCCATATAGATCTCTTCCTCAATGAAACCATTGAGGAAGGACGTTTTCACGTCCATCTGCCATATCTCATAGTCATACCATTCTGCTATGGCGAGCAGGATCCCAATGGATTTAGCCATGGCTACCGGCGAGTAGGTATCCTCAAAATCGACCCTGGGTCGTTGAGTATATCCCTTAGCTACTAGCCTAGCCTTAAAAGTCGTGACTTCTCCATCAACGCCAAGTTTGCGCTTGTAGACCCACTTACAGCCAACTGGCTTAACACCTTTCGGTGAATCTACAAGTCTCCAGACTTGGTTCTCGCTCATGGAGTCCATTTCGGTTTTTATGGCCGCAAGCCATTTCCCGAATTCGATGTCAGACATCGCTTCTCCGTATGTTTTAGGATCGTTATCCAAAAGACTGGTCGTGTGTAGAAATCCATATCTCACTGGAGGTCTGGACTCTCTAATTGACCTACGGAGAATGGGAACGTCAGGGGTGACCGTGGGCGCTGACTGTATAGGAGCTGGCGGTTCAGGTACCAGGGCTGGCTGTTCTTGAGGCTGTCCTTCATGCCTAGCATGTTGGACTTCTCAAGGTCGGTCAGCCCTTCGGGTATCTATCCTGAATCCTCTAAGCGAGGAATCTGCGGCTTCCTCTGATGACTGGTTTCCATCACTTGATTCCTCAAGGATCAATTCATCAAGTTGGATATCCTCTGGAAAGCCTTGCTCCAAGAATACTGCATTCCTTGCAACAAATACCTTTTGTTCCAAGGAGTCATAGAAGTAATAACCCGCAGTTTCTTTAGGGTATCCAATGAACCTGCATAAGCTAGACCTGGATTCTAGCTTATCTCCCACTAACCTCTTGACGTATGCGGGGCTACCCCACACTTTCAAGTAGTTGTAGGACGCAGGCTTGCCGTGCCATATCTCATATGGCGTTTGGGTGAATACACTGGTTGGCGCCAAATTTAACAACTTGGCCGCCGTTTCCAATGCATAGCCCCAAAAGGACAAGGGCAATTTGGTAAAACTCATCATGGATCGAACCATATCCAACAGGGTTCGATTCCTCCTTTCAGAGATACCATTCAATTGCGGTGTCCCGGGAGGTGTCCATTCAGATATTATACCATTTTCTTTTAGATAATTAAGGAACTCGGTACTAAGATATTGTCCGCCTCGGTCTGACCGTAGGACTTTAATTTTGCAGTTGGTTTGACTCTCCACTTCAAGTCTGAATTTTTTAAACCTCTCAAGAGCTGCAGACTTGTACCTCATCAGGTAAACATACCCATACCGTGAATGATCATCGGTAAAGGTTATGAAGTAGGAGAACCCACCTCGGGCCTGCGTCCTTAGTGGTCCACATACGTCTGTATGGACCAAGTCCAACAGACCTGTGGCAAGCCTACTTTGTCCTACAAAGCGCTTCTTGGTCATTTTCCCTCTTAGACAGGATCACAAGTTGGTAGCTCACTCAAGTCCCCTACCTCTAGGTACTTTGAGTCTACCAATCTTTTCATCCTATCTTGGGATATGTGACCTAGCCTAGCGTGCCACAGTCGTGCGTTCCCATTATTATCTATTTTACGTTTGTGTTGAGCGTTTAGAACAAAGTTCATTTGTTGCAAGATATAGAGCCCATTTGTAAGTGTACCAAGTAGATGAGCAATTCCACATCTCATCAAATAAAACTAATTTTTAGTGATCATAAACTCATAACTACTATTGTCTAACAATGGAATGGAAATGATGTTTTTAATCATACTGGGTACATAATAAACTTGCTCTAATTCTATGCTAATACGATCACTCACTACTAGAGTGGCGGATCCTACTGCTTCTGCCGAGATGGCCTTGCCATTCCCAAGCTTCAGGATCATATCCCCGCTACCCAGTTTTCTGCATCTTTTCACCACCTGCAAATCATTTCAAATGTGAGCTCCACAGCCGGTATCTAATACCCAAGAGGCAGAATTAGTGACCATATTGACCTCAATCACAAATATACCTTGGTTCGAGAAGAGTTTGGGGCACTTCCTCTTCCAATGCCCTTTCTCACGGCAATTGATACATATGTCATATGCTCTCGACTGTTTCTTGGTGACAACCTTTCCCTTTCCTTTGCCTTTCCCCTCTTTGGCAATGGGAACACTCTTAGTGTTCGTAGCTGCTTTGACGGCTTGTCCCTTCCCTTTCTTCCTTTTCCAACGTCCGGCACCCTTACCTTTCATTTTAGAAGTTGGAGCACCTCCAAACAATACCGAAGGCGTGGACTTTTGGTAGTTGCCTCGTATTGCACCAACATATTGATCAACTCATGAATGCCCTTCTCAAGTGCGTTCATGTTGTAGTTGACAATAAATTGGTCGAAGGAGGGTGGGAGTGACTGAAGGATCACATCTATGTACGTCTCATTATTGAGGCCTTCCTTTAGGTCCTCGAGCTTTCCACCAGGGTAAGCATTTCAACCCCGTGCTCTTGTACAGAGAATCCTTCTGTCATTTTAGTTCCAAAGGATCCTGGATCCTTCTGTTGGACCT
This sequence comes from Sesamum alatum, assembly GCA_034509735.1. NCBI lineage: Eukaryota > Viridiplantae > Streptophyta > Magnoliopsida > Lamiales > Pedaliaceae > Sesamum > Sesamum alatum. The sequence goes on along the minus strand of JACGWO010000012.1, from coordinate 10,481,885 downwards.
TCTGTTTATAAACTCATCATGGATCGGACCATGTCCAACAAGGTCGGATTCCTCCTTTCAGACACACCATTAAGCATCGGTGTTCCAGGAGGGGTCCACTGAGAGAGAATCCCATTCTCTTTTAGATAATCAGTAAACTCACCACTCAAATACTCTCCACCTCGGTCCGACTGAAGGGCTTTGATCTTTCGACCGGTTTCGTTCTCTACTTCAAGTCTGTATTCCTTAAACCTTCCAAAGGCTTCAAAACTTGTACCTGAACAGGTAAACATAACCATACCGTGAGTGATCATCGGTAAAGATTAAGAAGTACGAGTACCCACCTCTAGCCTGAGTATTTAGTGGACTACAGCATCTGTATGGATCAAATTGAATAGACCACTGGCTAGCGTACTTTGTCCAATAAAGGGTTTCTTGGTCATTTTTCCCTTTAGACAGGATTCGCAGGTCGGTAGGTTGTCCAAATCGTCTATTTCTAGACTCTTTGAGTCCACCAACCTTCTTATCCTATCTTTAGACATATGACCTAACCTCGCATGCCATATCTGTGCGTTATTATGATCATATCGTTTTGGACTGTTGAAGTATGTACAGACCGTTGACCAATGTACCAAGCAGACGAGAAATACCATCTTTGATAATGAAAAAACCATTTTTATTGATGGTAAATTCATATCCCTCCTTATCAAGGACCGGGATGGAAACAATGTTTTTAATTATTCTAGGTACATAGAAACAGTCGTTCAGTACAATCCTAACATGACTACTAATGGCTAACTCTAGTGATCCTACGGCCTCCACAGCAACGGCCTTGCCATCGCCTAGCCTCAGGATCATCTAATCCTTGGTTAGCCTTCTGCTTCTTTGCAGTGCCTGCAAATTATTGCAGATGTGAGCACCACACCCGGTATCCAATACCCATGAAGCAGAATTAGTAATCATATTAACTTCAACCACAAACATACCTGGTGTTGGAGAGGAGTTGTGGGCACTCCCTCTTCCAATGCCCTTTCCCTTGGTAATGCATGCAGACATCATTTGCTTTGGACTGCTGAGAACCACGAGCCTTCCCTTTCCCTTTGCTCGGTCCAACCGGAGCGACAGGGATGCCCGGAGCGCGAGCAGGGCCCGCAACCATCTTCCCTTTGCCCTTCTTCCTCTTCCAGCGTCCGGCCCTCTTGCCATTCGCCTTGGAGGTTGAAGCCTCTCCTATCAATATCGTCGGCGCCGACTTGTGGGTCGTTACCTCGTATTGGACCAGCATGTTGATCAACTCATGAATAGACTTCTCAAGTCCGTTCATGTTGTAGTTTACAACAAATGGGTCATACGATGGAGGAAGCGACTGGAGGATCACGTCAATGTACGTGTCATTGTTAAGCCCAGCTTTAAGGTCCTCGAGTTTCTCCACTAGGGAGAGCATCTTGACCCCATGACTTTCTACAGACGCTCCTTCAGCGAGCTTGGTGCCAAAGAATGCTTTTGTGGCGGCATATCTAATATGCCTATCCGGAACCGCATAAACCTCGTTCATGCGGAGCATTATGGTGGAGACGTTCTCCAGCCTCTCATACTGCTTCTGGATGTCGTTAGATATCGAAGCCAATATGATACTGCGTACTTTCCGGTTGTCCTCATGCCATTTCTCGAACGTCAAACGTTCTTCAGGCGTGGACCCCTCCGGTAAGTCGCTCGGTGGCGGCTCGTCCAAGACGTGGCCTTGGTTCTCGAAACCGAGGACAATCCTCAGGTTTCTCAACCTGTCCAAGTAGTTCGTTCCGTTGAATTTGTTAGTCTCGAGAATCATGGTTAATGGCTTCTTAGACATATCTACATTATTGAAAATGTAAAGCAGAAATTAGCAGATGATGGTAATATTATTGTTGAAGTTGAAGACTTGGTCTTTTAGTCTTTAACCCTCCCATTATTTATACGAAAGTCCGCCACTCTCAAGCGGAGTTTCGGGAAACCATTTCCTAGTGGGCTTGGGATCCACAAGCGTAATCTCCATGCCCCCCTTTTACGATTCACATGAAGAAGACCTCGTGGGAGATATCCAATATCATTCTCATGCAATGAGATTCCCAAGATATTTTGCCTCACCTATTAGCATGGTTCTGAGGACTCCAAGCGAACCATGTTACTCAGTGTTGGGCCCGACCCATCAACCAAATCATGCCTCAAATTGTCGCCCCCCACAACTTGTGAGACAGGGAAACGGCGAGCGCAGTCTTTTTGTTCACAACAATAGTGCAGCTTTCCCCTAGTCCAAGTGTGCCACGACTCGTGAGACCACACTTGGGTAGTGGTAGCTTTCTCACCACATTGTCGTGGATGGAAGGCTCGAACAGATTGAAATACCATTTTGATCCAAGTCCGTTCTGGGCCTAATATTTAATTTGGTCCAACCAAATGAGAGTTTGTGTATGACCGAGACCTCATCACATTATTGTGTTTTAGCATGCATAAATATCCAATATTTAAAGCGATAAATAAAAACGCCGCATGCATAAAACATAGCATACCCCTGTTGGGATGATCACAAGCCCAACTTATGCGACCCACTGAGCTCGCAGTGAGTCTATGGTCTATCTAGGTGGTCCTAAATTATTACAATAATAATAAACCCATTGTCATTCCAATGGGCGTTGAAGTGCTTCTTGTTTCACGCCTTGATGCTTCTCCTTGGGGTCTCCGACTCCAATTGCTTGTTAAAAGTAAAACCTCATCAATCCTATCTACTCTCATTACAACTGAAAGTAATACATTGAAAGTAAACCCTCACCAATCCTATCTACTCTCCGACCCCTCAGTGGTCCACATACGTCTGTATGGACCAAGTCCAACAAACCTGTGGCAAGCCTGCTTTGTCCTACAAAGGGCTTCTTGGTCATTTTTCCTTTTAGACAGCATTCACAAGTTGGTAGCTCACTCAAGTCCCCTACCTCTAGGTTCTTTGAGTCTACCAATCTTTTCATCCTATCTTGGATATGTGACCTAGCCTAGCGTGCCACAGTCGTGCCTTCCCGTTATTATCTATTTTACGTTTGGGTTGAGCGTTTAGAACAAAGTTCGTTTGTTGCAAGATATAGAGCCCATTGTTAAGTGTACCAAGTAGATGAGCAATTCCACACCTCATCAAATAAAACTAATTTTTTATTGATCATAAACTCATAACTACTATTGTATAATAATGGAATGGAAATGATGTTTTTAATCATACTGCGTACATAATAAACTTGCTCTAATTCTATGCTTTTCCACCAGGGTAAGCATTTCAACCCCGTGCTCTTGTACAGAGGATCCTTCTGTCATTTTAGTTCCAAACGATCCTGCGCGCGGCCACTGCCGGTCCGATAATTTTTTCTTTTTTTGTTGTTTTTCAAAACTGTTTCAGCACAATAACTGTAATATTATTCTGAAAATAAGCATACAATTTTAGATCCAATCTAACAAAATAAAGCATGCAAAAAAGTCCATTAAATCCAAACAATTGAATTATCATATTACTCATATATTTATACAATCTAACAGGCCAATAAAGCCATTAAAAGCAAGTAGATGATGACAAAACACATAGATCTATGCCCCTTACATCGAATCGGGCTCTGATACCACTTGAAGGACAAGCGGATCCGCCCAGGAGTGCGAGCAGAAGCGAGGAAGCGAGAAAAGTGCGTAAATTAAATCAAATCTAATTTAAAATACGAATCCCAAGGGTTGTGCCCTTGGGTGCTCAACCGGGCGTTCGATGTAGGATGTGTAAATATTGGAAATGAATATTAAACACATAGGGCAGAGATAAATATATATAATCAATCAAATCGTAATAAACTCTTACCTTTGATTGTTTAGCGTATGCTCCCGGCTACTTGCGTTGTTCCTTCTCCGGAATGCTCACGAAATCCAAACTATTGATTCTCCAAAGGTGATCCACACCACACCGGAAGAAACACACATTCTTCTTTCTAGAAAATAACGGGTTTAAGAAGGAATCGGTTTAAGAGAAGAACACTATGAATTAGTGCTCTCTTAAACTTACTTTGTTCTTCTTCTTGATTCAGAATCAAGTGAAGAACACAAGTGTAAAAGAGGGAGAGAGGGCCGAGAGTTGAGAGAGAGGAGAGGGATTTTGTCTTCTCTTTTTTCCTAGAAAAAGATGAATAATGAATCACTTATGCTTGGTGTTGTATATTCTAATATATATACATAATTAATGCGATTATTGGAATGTGTCTAGGTTCATCCAAGGATGTCTAGATTCATTCCAAGCAATCACCATCAATTCTTCAATCAAGCCTACCAAAATTTATGGTATGATCAAATCATACCAAAAGGGAAGAGCTTGACTGGAGTTGATTTGTCTCTTTCCAAAAGAGATAAGTCAACATACCACCTAGCATGAAACATGGCTGATTTTGCTTCCTCCAAGGGAGCATGTCGGCCATGTTTAATTAAGAAAAGAAGTCCAACCTCTTCCTATTCCAAAATAGGAATTATTTCTCCTCTCGGGTATAATTTAATGGACCGGGTTTTATCGTAATCCAATTACGACGAATCCAACATTAAGTCCAATTTAATGTCCATTTAAATTATTCCCATTGATCTTTTAATCCAATCAAAAGATCCAACGTCTCAACGTCTCAACTTTCCATATTTAATCGAAAATCCAATTTACCGATTAAACGAAAGCCCGATACAATATCGGCCCATCCATCCAATGGATTTTCCCTTAAGTAATCCAATTACTTATTTTATCCTTTGAGATTGACTCCAAGTCGATCTCTCAACCTCCTCGGTGATTTGTGTGTGACCCTTTAGGTTCACCCTCAGCTAGACTTGGGCCCGTGTCCCACAAGGGTCCGTTACCATGGGTGGCCGTCTAGCAACGGTCCATGGCACTAGAGACTAGGTGAATTGTCGTGAACATTTAGGCGCCAATTTCATAAGGGTACGATCCTTCCGTCTACCGTCTCCCGGCCTTAGTCTAGGGTATGGAATTGGGCGTCGGTTCCCATGCTTGACTAAGTATCTATGCTTAATACTCAAGACCACGTATGCTTCATTGCGTCGACACAGGAAACCATTCCATCTTCTACCAACCACTGTGGCCACAGCTTCAAACAGCATGAACGTGTCTCCGAGTGCATAGAAGATACCTCTGTCACATACTGACAGGGGACAGATCATCTTCTTGGAATCCACCGTCCTCGCTACACATTCTGACTGCACTGGACAAGGCTTATGATAATCATCTTACAGAATGATTACCTCTCACCAGATCCAAGATACAGCCGTCATGTGCACGCGACTGCCATGATCCCTCAAGTCTGAGGATTACTCCCGTACTATCGGAACCGGGGAAAACCAATCATACCGACCAAGCCTCCAAGGCTTCCATATGATGATCCCCGCGAGTCAGTCCAGTCGGCTCGACCCCAGTCGACCAACCCATCAACATCGTGTAGGCGTCCCACGCCTGTCGCCGATGAAACACGGCACTCATCCAATGAACACGACTCTTGACGCAAGTCTCAATAGGACTCTCGATGCCCTGTCTCGAGGTCCTCGACTTGGAACGTTTCAGACCCAACTCTTAATCAGTTGGTTTCATGACCACCATCTAATGCGTGGCCCAACTGCACGAGTTTTTATCTATGGTCTGTGGGCTTTGTTGCGATATAAGTTAAACACCGTTTTAACAAATGTGAAATGAGCGCAACAAAGTAAGCACCAGAAGTGATAAATACTCATTTTATTAATCACATGATAATATTACATTTACATCGAGTTGTATAATAGGTTACAAATCGCCAAACCTATTGGCTTTCTGGTCACCTATTCTAACAATCTCCCACTTGACCTAAAGCCAATCACCCATTGACCTCAAACCCATCTTATCCAGATGCTGAGTATGAGAAACTTGCGACATGAGCTTAGTAAGTGGATCTGCTATGTTTTCTGCGGAGCTGACTCGGTCCATCCGAATGTCACCCCTACTAACCATCTCTCGGAGCAGATGGTAACGTCTAAGAATATGCTTGGATCGGTGATGAGATCTCGGTTCCTTTGCTTGCGCTATAGCCCTGTTGTTATCACAGAAGATAACCACTGGCTTAGCGATTCTAGGTACTACACCCAACTCTTGGATATAGCTCTTCATCCAAACCGCCTCCTTAGCAGCTTCCGAAGCTGCTATGTATTCAGACTCTGTGGTGGAGTCCTCCGTGGTAGCCTGCTTGGAACTCTTCCAAGAAACCACGCCACCATTATGTCTGAACACAAAACCAGACTGAGACTTGGCATCATCGTCATCCGACTGGAAGCTGGCGTCGCTATAGCCTTCAAGTATTAACTCTCCACGGCCGTAGATCAAGAACATATCCTTAGTCCTTTTCAGGTACTTTAGGATAGTCTTGAATGCACTCCAGTGTGCCTCCCGGCCACACGACTGATATGGGCTAGTTACGCTCAAAGCGAAAGCCACATCAGGTCTAGTGCATTGCACAACATACTGTATGCTGCCTACGGCTGAAGCATAGGGGATGTCCAACATCCTTTTAAGCTCCTCATCAGTCTTAGGAGACTGCTTCTTGGATACCTTAATTCCATGCCTCATAGGAAGGAATCCTCGTTTTGAGTTCTCCATCTTTAATCTCTTCAAGACTTTATCAATGTACGAGGACTGGGCCATTCCTAACATCCTCCTAGATCTATCTCTGTAGATCTTGATGCCAAGGATGTAGGATGCCTCGCCCATATCCTTCATGGAGAACTACGTTGACAACCAAGCTTTAGTGGTACCCAACATCTTAGCATCATTCCCAATGAGCAAGATGTCATCCACGTAAAGCACAAAAAACGCAACTGAGCTCCCACTGATCTTCTTGTATACACAAGGATCGGACTCAATCTTGATGAAATCATATCTCCGTATGACTTCATCAAATAGTATGTTCCAGCTTCCGGAAGCTTGTTTGAGGCCATAGATGGACCTTTGGAGACGGCAGACCTTCCGCTCTTCTCCAACAGTTATGAAACCTTCCGGCTGATCCATATAGATCTCTTCCTCTACGAAACCGTTGAGGAAGGCCGTTTTCACGTCCATCTGCCATATTTCATAGTCATACCATGCTGCTATGGCAAGCAGTATCCGAATGGACTTGGCCATTGCTACGGCGAGTAGGTTTCCTTAAAATCGACCCCGGGTCGCTGAGTGTAACCTTTCGCTACAAGCCTGGCTTGGAAGGTTGTAACCTCCCCGTCAGCTCCAAGCTTACGTTTGTAGACCCATTTACACCCTACGGGTCTAACCCCTTTGGGTGGATCTACTAGGGTCCAAACAAGTCCATCGAGTCCATCTCGGATTTCATGGCCTCAAGCCACTTTTCCGAATCGATGTCCGACATCGCTTCTCCGTATGTCTTGGGATCATTATCCAACTGACCGGTCAAGCCCAAAAATCCATACCTATCAGGTGCATGGGATACTCTGGCCAACCTACGGAGGACTGGAACAATATCAATGGGAACCACTGGCTCAGATGTCACTGCCGCCTCATGGGGTACCTCACTTGATTCCTCAAGCAGTACATCATCGCGTCGACTATCCGATGGAAAACCTTTTTCCAAGAACACTGCGTTTCGCGAGACAAAAAACCTTTTGCTCGGAGGATCATAGAAATAATACCCTGCAGTTTCTTTTGGATAGCCGATGAACCTGCATAAACTAGACCTCGAGTCCAGTTTATCTCCCACTAATCTCTTGACATATGCGGGGCAACCCCACACTTTCAAGTATTTGTAGGAGGCAGGCTTGCCATGCCATATCTCATATGGCGTTTGGGATACCTTTTTAGATGGCGCCAAGTTCAAAACTTTGGCCGCCGTCTCAAGAGCTTATCCCCAGAAGGAAAGGGGGAGTTCGGTAAAACTCATCAGGGATCGGACCATGTCCAACAAGGTCCGATTCCTCTTTTCAGACACACCATTAAGCAGCGGTGTTCCAGGAGGGGTCCACTGAGAGAGAATCCCATTCTCTTTTAGATAATCAATAAACTCACCACTCAAATACTCTCCACCTCGGTCCGACCGAAGGGCTTTGATCTTTCGATCGGTTCGGTTCTCTACTTCAAGCCTGTATTCCTGAAACTTTTCAAGGGCTTCAGACTTGTACCTGATCAGGTAAACATAATTATACCGTGAGTGATCATCGGTAAAGGTTATGAAGTACGAGTACCTACCTCGAGCCTGAGTATTTAGTGGACTACAGACATCTGTATGGATCAAATTGAATAGACCACTGGCTAGCGTTCTTTGTCCAACAAAGGGTTTCTTGGTCATTTTTCCCTTTAGACAGGATTCACAGGTCGGTAGGTTGTCCTAATCGTCTATTTCTAGACTCTTTGAGTCCACCAACCTTCTTATCCTATCTTTAGACATATGACCTAACCTCCCATGCCATATTTGTGCGTTATTATGATCATAACGTTTTCGTTTGTGTTCTACAGTCATAATCCAATTAGACTGTTGAAGTATGTACAGACCGTTGACCAATGTACCAAGCAGATGAGAAATACCATCTTTGATAATGAAAAAACCATTTTTATTGATGGTAAATTCATATCCCTCCTTATCAAGGACTGGGATGGAAACAATGTTTTTAATCATTCTAGGTACATAGAATCAGTCGTTCAGTACAATCCTCACATGACTACTAATGGCTAACTGTAGTGATCCTACGGTCTCCACAACAACGGCCTTGCCATCGCCTAGCCTCATGATTATCTCATCCTTGGTTAGCCTTCTGTTTCTTTGCAGTGCCTGCAAATCATTGCAGATGTGAGCACCACACCCGGTATCCAATACCCATGAAGCAGAATTAGTAATCATATTAACTTCAACCACAAACATACCTGGTGTTGGAGAGGAGTTGTGGGCACTCCCTCTTCCAATGCCCTTTCCCTTGGTAATGCATGCAGACATCATTTGCCTTGAACTGCTGAGAACGACGGGCCTTCCCTTTCCCTTTGCTCGGTCCAACCGGAGCGACAGGGATGCCCGGAGCGCGAGCAGGGCCCACAACCGTCTTCCCTTTGCCCTTCTTTCTCTTCCAGCGTCCGGCCCTCTTGCCATTAGCCTTGGAGGTTGAAGCCTCTCCTATCAATATCGTCGGCGCCGACTTGTGGGTCGTTACCTCGTATTGGACCAGCATGTTGATCAACTCATGAATAGACTTCTCAAGTCCGTTCATGTTGTAATTTACAACAAATGGGTCATAGGATGGAGGAAGCGACTGGAGGATCACGTCAATGTACGTGTCATTGTTAAGCCCAGCTTTAAGTTCCTCGAGTTTCTCCACTAGGGAGAGCATCTTGACCCCATGACTCTGTACAGACGCTCCTTCAGCGAGCTTGGTGCCAAAGAATGCTTTTGTGGTGGCATATCTAATATGCCTATCCGGAACTGCATAAACCTCGTTTATGCGGAGCATTATGGCGGAGACGTTGTCCAGCCTCTCATACTGCTTTTGGATGTCGTTAGATATCGAAGCCAGTATGATACTGCGTACTTTCCGGTTGTCCTCATGCCATTTCTCGAACGTCAAACGTTCTTCAGGCGTGGACCCCTCCGATAAGTCGCTCGGTGGCGGCTCGTCCAAGACGTAGCCTTGGTTCTCGAAACCGAGGACAATCCTCAGGTTTCTCAGCCAGTCCAAGTTGTTCGTTCCGTTGAATTTGTTAGTCCCGAGAATCATGGTTAATAGGTTCTTAGACATATCTACATTATTGAAAATGTAAAGCAGAAATTAGCAGATGATGGTAATATTATTGTTCAAGTTGAAGACTTGGTCTTTTAGTCTTTAACCCTCCCATTATTTATACGAAAGTCCGCCACTCTCAAGCGGAGTTTTGGGAAACCATTTCCTAGTGGGCTTGGGATCCACAAGCGTAATCTCCATGCCCCCCTTTTACAATTCACATGAAGAAGACCTCGTGGGAGATATCCAATATCATTCTCATGTAATGACATTCCCAAGATATTTTTCCTCACCTATTCGCATGGTTCCGAGAACTCCAAGCGATCCATGTTGCTCAGTGTTGGGCTCGACCCATCAACCAAATCATGCCTCAAACTGTCGCCCCCCACGACTCGTGAGACAGGGAAACAGCGAGCGCAGTGTTTTTGTTCACAACAATGGTGCAGCTTTCCCCTAGTCCAAGTGTGCCACGACTCGTGAGACCACACTTGGGTAGTGGTTGCTTCCTCACCATATTGCCGTGGATGGAAGGCTCAGACAGATCAAAATACCATTTTGATCCAAGTCCATTCTGGGTCTAATATTTAATTTGGTCCAACCAAATGAGAGTTTGTGTATGACCGAGACCTCATCATATTATTGTGTTTTAGCATGCATAAATATCCAATATTTAAAGCGATAAATAAAAATGCCGCATGCATAAAACATAGCATACCGCTGTTAGGATGATCACAAGCCCAACCTATGCGACCCACTGAGCTCGCAGTGAGTCTATGGTCTATCTAGGGTGGTCCTAAATTATTACAATAGTAATAAACCCATTGTCATTCCAATGGCCTTGAAGTGCTTCTTGTTTCACGCCTTGATGCTTCTCCTTGGGGTCTCCGACTCCAATTGCTTGTTAAAAGTAAAACCTCATCAATCCTATCTACTCTCATTACAAATGAAAGTAATACATTGAAAGTAAAACCTCACCAATCCTATCTACTCTCCGACCCCTTAGTGGTCCACATACGTCTGTATGGACCAAGTCCAACAGACCTGTGGCAAGCCTGCTTTGTTCTACAAAGCGCTTCTTGGTCATTTTTCCTCTTAGACAGGATTCACAAGTTCGTAGCTCACTCAAGTCCCCTACCTCTAGGTTCTTTGAGTCTACCAATCTTTTCATCCTATCTTGGGATATGTGACCTAGCCTAGCGTGCCACAGTCGTGCGTTCCCGTTATTATCTCTTTTACGTTTGTGTTGAGCGTTTAGAACAAAGTTCGTTTGTTGCAAGATATAGAGCCCATTGTTAAGTGTACCAAGTAGATGAGCAATTCCACACCTCATCAAATAAAACTATTTTTTTATTGATCATAAACTCATAACCACTATTGTCTAATAATGGAATGAAAATGATGTTTTTAATCATACTGCGTACATAATAAACTTGCTCTAATTCTATGCTAATACGATCACTAACTACTAGAGTGGCGGATCCTACTGCTTCTGCCGAGATGGCCTTGCCATTCCCAAGCTTCAGGATCATATCCCCGCTACCCAGTTTTCTGCTTCTTTTCACCACCTGCAAATCATTTCAAATGTGAGCTCCACAGCCGGTATCTAATACCCAAGAGGTAGAATTAGTGACCATATTGACCTCAATCACAAATATACCTTGGTTCGAGAAGAGTTTGGGGCACTCCCTCTTTCAATGCCCTTTCTCACGGCAATTGATACATATGTCATATGCCATCCACTGTTGCTTGGTGACAACCTTTCCCTTTCCTTTGCCTTTCCCCTCTTTGGCAATGGGAACACTCTTAGTGTTCGTAGCTGCTTTGACGGCTTGTCCTTTCCCTTTCTTCCTTTTCCAACGTCCGACACCCTTGCCTTTCGTTTTAGAAGTTGAAGCACCTCCAAACAATAACGAAGGCGAGGACTTTTTGGTCGTTGCCTCGTATTGCACCAACATATTGATCAACTCATGAATGCCCTTCTCAAGTGCGTTCATGTTGTAGTTGACAATAAATTGGTCGAAGGAGGGTGGGAGTGACTGAAGGATGGCATCTATGTACGTCTCACTATCGAGGCCTGCCTTTAGGTCCTCGAGATTTTCCACCAGGGTAAGCATTTCAACCCCGTGCTCTTGTACAGAGGATCCTTCTGTCATTTTAGTTCCAAAGGATCCTGCGCGCGGCCACTGCCGGTCCGATCAAATTTTTTTTTTTTTTTTTGTTTTTCAAAACTGTTTTAGCACAATAACAGTAATATTATTTTGAAAATAAGCATGCAATTTTAGATCCAATCTAACAAAATAAAGCATGCCAAAAGTCTATTAAATCCAAACAATTGAATTATCATATTACTCATATATTTATACAATCTAACATGCCAATAAAGCCATTAAAAGCAAGTAGATCATGCCAAACACATAGATCTATGCCCCTTACATCGAACCGGGATCTGATACCACTTGAAGGACAAGCGGATCCGCCCGAGAGCACGAGCGGAAGCGAGGAAGCGAGAAAAGTGCGTAAATTAAATCAAATCTAATTTAAAATACGAATCCCAAGGATTGTGCCATTGGGTGCTCAACCGGACGTTCGATGTAGGATGTGTAAATATTGGAAATGAATATTAAACACATAGGGCATAGATTGTTAGAATAGGTGACCATGTAAGCCAATTTTGGCAGGAATATGTAACCTATGTCTAGACAATTTCTGGTGTTTGATAAAAACATTTATGAATAACGAAGTGAAAATTCATATGGCAATACTTTGTTTACGTTCACTTATATCTGAATTTACATTTCTGTTCACTACGCAAACAAAGCCCACGGACTGAGAATCGATTTCGGGGACTGGGACTACGCTTGGAGGTAGGTCCATGAAATCAGTCTTACCGAATCAGTCTGGAAATCTCCAAGTCAAGGAATCCCAAAAATGGGTACCGGGATTCCCTTTGAGACTTGCACTAAGCATCTGCTGTCGTATTTCATCGACGGGTGACGAAGGTCGTCTAAGCAGTGTTAGTGGGTCAGCATGCTAGGAAGCAGCTGACTGAGGTGACTCGCGGGAACCGTCTTACGGAGGACCTTGAGTATGGTCAGCAAGGTATGTCGTGTATTCCCGATTCCAACGGTACAGGCCAAGTCCTTTGACTTGAGGAACTGCTGAGTTCACCTGTGCATCAGGTGTGTATCTTAGATATGGTGAGAGATTGCCAAAATACTCTTGAGTAGTCATAAGCCATGTCCAGTGCAGCTCGGGTGTACAGAGTGACAGTATTTTCCAAGAAAGGATCTGTCTCCTGTCAAAAGGTATTGACAGTTGAGTCTCATGTACGCTCTGTGTCTTGTCCCTAAAATCTGTGGCCACAGTAACTGAACAGAAGGGAAGGTTTCCCTTGCGGCGGTTAGTAAGGACAGACCGACACTTAGGTCCAAAATGGGTACCTGCTTTTTCCGTGCCCGTGAAACCCTGCGGCTGATCCATATAGATCTCTTCTTTAATGAAACCGTTGAGGAGAAAGATTATGTGGATCGTCCCGGGAAAAGCGCGAATGCGGAAGCGCGGTATAATTAAAAAATAAATGCGGAATTTAAACATGCTTTTAAATTAAAACACGTTTCAAAGGGTGTGCCTTTGAAATTTCCCGGGCGTTCGGTGTATCTCATGAACGAATAACATAAAATAAATCATGGAGGCCATAGGGTTGGAAAATAAAAGAGGACGAAAAACATAAACGAGACCTACCCGTTGTCGTTTTCGTCTTCAACGGCTACACGCGTTGTTCCCCGTTTTGCACCAAGATCTCGTTCTTGAGACCCTCCAAATCGTGACACACGATCCACCCACGTATCTTGCACGTCGTGCTAGCAACGAACAAGTTTATATTTTGGAGTGGATGAATCAACGACACGTTATGAATTAACGGTATTGATTCATCAAGTTCTAATGTTCCAAGAACAAGAGAACAAAGAAAATAATTTTCTTTGGAGAGAGAGAGAGAGGCGAACGAGAGATGAGAGGGAGAGATCCGTGTGTGTGTGTAGTAGTGTGTGTGTTGGAGATTCATCATCATGTAAATTGTAGGATGCTAGGGGTTTATATAGAAGAGGAGTTTTAATCCTCTTTAAACTCCTCTTTTAAGAACTCTAATTTGACTAGGATTTTGACCTAGTCAAAGTCCTAGTCAAACTAGTGTTTTGACCTAGTCAAAACGATCCTAGCCATCCATCTCTCCCATTAATCTCAACCGTTGATTTAATTTAATTTAATGAAAATATTTAAAACCTATTTAAATATTTCCAAGAGGCTAAAATAAATATATAAATATTATTTAAGCCCATTAAATAAATCCCTTTGATAAATCCAATTTATCAATTTAATTCCTTCTATCAAAATAGAAAGAATTATTTCTCCAAGAAAAATAAAGGTCCCGATTAAATCTAATTTAATCATTCCTTCACTCCAATATTTAATTCCAAATTAAATATTTAATTGGGTGTGGATAGTGTGTGACTCTTTAGGTTCACCATTCAGCTAGACTTGGTCGGATTCCTAGAATCCGTCCGTTACCATGGGTGGCCATCTAGCAACGGTCCATGGCACTAGAGACTAGGTGAAATATTCAGGGATGAACATTTAGGCTCTAACAGTACGCTTGTCCTTCTGTCTTCGGTCTCATCACTTAGTGTCTAGGGCACGGAAAACGCAGGTACCCATCTTGGACCTAAGTGTCGGTCTGTCCTCACTAAACGCCGCAAGGGAATCCTTCCCTTCTGTTCAGTCATTGTGGCCACAGTTTTAGGGACAAGACCTAGAGTATACATGAGACTCAACTGTCAAAGCCTATTGACAGGAGACAGATCCTTTCTTGGAAACTACTGTCACTTTGCACACCAGGACTGCACTAGACATGGCTTATGACTACCAAAGAGAATTCTGGCAATCTCTCACCATACCTAAGATACAGCCCTGATGTACAGGTAAACTCAGCAATTCCTCAAGTCAAAGGACTTGACCTGTACCGTTGGAACCGGGAATACTCGTCATACCTTGCAGACCATACTCAAGGTCCTCCGTAAGACGGTTCCCGCGAGTCACCTCAGTCAGCTGCGTCCTCGCATGCTAACCCACTAACACTGCTTAGACGATCCTCGTCACCCGTCGATGAAACACGACAGCAGATGCTTAGTGCAAGTCTCAAATGGAATCCCGGTACCCATTTTCGGGATTCCTTGACTTGGAGATTTCCGGACTGATTCGGGAAGACTGATTCCATGGACCTACCTCCAAGCGTAGTCCCAGTCCCCGAAATTGATTCTCAGTCCGTGGGCTTTGTTTGCGTAGTGAACAGATATGGATAAATAGGTGCAAGTGAACACAAACAAAGTAATGCCAAATGAAAATTCACTTCTTTATTCATTAATGATTTATCAAAACACCTATAATTGTCTAGACATAGGTTACATATACCCGCCAAAATTGGCTTACATGGTCACCTATTCTAACATGAGGAACGCCGTTTTCACGTCCATCTGCCATATCTCATAGTCATACCATGCTGCTATGGCGAGCAGAATCCGAATGGACTTAGCCATGGCTACTGGCGAGTAGGTATCCTCAAAATCGACCCCGGGTCGTTGAGTGTATCCCTTAGCTACAAGCCTAGCCTTAAAGGTTGTGACTTCTCCATCAACGCCAAGTTTGCGCTTGTAGACCCACTTACAGCCCACTGGCTTAACACCTTTCGGTGGATCTACAAGACTCCAAACTTGGTTCTCGCTCATGGAGTCCATTTCGGCTTTCATGGCCTCAAGCCATTTCCCGGAGTCGATGTCAGACATCGCTTCTCCATAAGTCTTAGGATCGTTATCCAAAAGATCGGTCGCACCTAGAAAGCCATATCTCGTTGGAGGTCTGGACTCTCTAGTGGACCTACGGAGAACGGGAACGTCAGTGGTGACTGTGGGCGCTGACTGTATCGGAGCCGGTGGTTCAGGAACCGGGGCTGGCTGTTCCTGAGGCTGTCCTTCATGCCTAGCACATTGGACTTCTCGAGGTTGGTCAGCCCTTCGGCTGTCTATCCTGAATCCTCTAAGTGAGGGTTTTGCGGCTTCCTCTGATGGCTGGATTCCATCACTTGATTCCTCAAGGATCAGCTCATCAGGTTGGATATCCTTCGGGAAGCCTTGCTCCAAGAATACTGCATTTCTTGAAACAAACACCTTTTGTTCCAAGGGGTCATAAAAGTAATAACCCGCAGTTTCTTTAGGGTATCCAACGAACCTGCATAAGCTAGACCTAGATTCTAACTTATCTTCCACTAACCTCTTGACGTATGCGGGGCTACCCCACACTTTCAAGTAGTTGTAGGATGCAGGCTTGCCGTGCCATATCTCATATGGCGTTTGGGTCAATGCACTAGTAGGCGCTAAATTCAATAATTTGGCCGCTGTCTCTAGTGCATAGCCCCAAAACGATAAGGGCAATTTGGTAAAACTCATCATGGACCGAACCATGTTCAACAGGGTTCGATTCCTCCTTTCAGAGACACCATTTAAATGTGGTGTTCCTGGAGGCGTCCATTCTGATATTATACCATGTTCTTTCAGATAATTTAGGAACTCTGTACTAAGGTATTCACCGCCTCGGTCCGACCGAAGGATTTTAATTTTGCAGTTGGTTTGGTTCTCCACTTCAAGTCTGAATTCTTTAAACCTCTCAAGAGCTTCAGACTTGTACCTCATCAGGCAAACATAACCATACTGTGAATGATCATCGGTGAAGGTTATGAAGTATGAGAACCCACCTCGGGCCTGCGTCCTTAGTGGTCCACATACGTCTGTATGGACCAAGTCCAACAGACCTGTGGCAAGCCTGCTTTGTCCTACAAAGGGCCTCTTGGTCATTTTCCCTCTTAGACAGGATTCACAAGTTGATAGATCGCTCAAGTCCCCAACCTCTAGGTTCTTTGAGTCTACCAACCTTTTTATCCTATCTTGGGATATGTGACCTAGCCTAGCGTGCCACAGACGTGCGTTCCCGTTATTATCTAATTTTCGTTTGTGTTGTGCATTCAGGACGAAATTCATTTGTTGCAGGATATAGAGTCCGTTATGTAATGTACCAAGTAGATGAGCAATTCCACACCTCATCAAATAAAAGCAATTTTTATTGATTCTAAACTCATAACCACTATTGTCCAACAATGGAATGGAAATGATTTTTTTAATCATACTGGGTACAAAATAAACTTGCTCTAAATCTATGCTAATATTATCACTAATCACTAAGTGGCGGATCCTACTGCTTCTGCCGAGATGGCCTTGCCATTCCCAAGCTTCAGGATCATGACCCCGCTACCCAGTTTTCTGCTTCTTTTCAACACCTGCAAGTCATTACGAATGTGAGCTCCACAGCCGGTATCTAATACCCAAGAGGCAGAGGCGGGAGATTGAAGTGTGCATCTGCCTACCGAAATTCAATTGGAGTAGGCCGCAGCTTCCGCCTTGACAGGGCGGTGCTCTGACCAATTGAACGCTTGTTCCTTGAAAAGTTCTTGGAAAAGATTCATCGATGAGTAACTAGTGACCATATTAACCTCAATCACATATATACCTTGGTTCGAGAAGAGTTTGGGACACTCTATCTTCCAATGCCCTTTCTCACGGCAGTTGATACATATGTCATATACCTTTGACTGTTGCTTGGAGACAACCTTTCCCTGTCCTTTGCCTTTCCCCTCTTTGGCAATGGGAACACTCTTAGTGTTCGTAGCTGCTTTGACGGCCTTTCCCTTCCCTATCTTCTTCTTCCAACGTCCGGCACCCTTGCCTTTCGTATTAGAGGTCGAAGCACCTCCAAACAATACCGAAGGCGTGGACTTCTTAGTCGTTGCCTCGTATTGCACCAACATATTGATCAACTCATGAATGCCCTTCTCAAGTGCGTTCATGTTGTAGTTGACGATAAATTGGTCAAAGGAGGGTGGGAGTGACTGAAGGATCACATCTATGTACGTTTCATTATCGAGACCTACCTTTAGGTCCTCGAGCTTTTCCACCAGGGTAAGCATTTTAACCCCGTGCTCTTGTACAGAGGATCCTTCTGTCATTTTAGTTCCAAAGAACGCCTTGGCCGCGACATACCTAGTATGCCGGTCCGGGACTGCATAGCAATCCTTAAGGCGAGCCATAATGGAAGGGACATCGTCTAGCCTTTCATATTGCTTCTGAATCTCATTGGTCATCGAAGCAAGTATGATGCTACGGACCTTCCGGTTATCCTTATGCCAAGTCTCGAACGTCTCACGTTCTTCTGGCGTGGATCCTTCCGGTAAGGTCCTAGGGAGAGGCTCGTCCGTGATGTAGCCTTGGTTCTCGTAATCTAAGACTATCCTGAGATTGCGCAACCAGTCGTTGTAGTTTGTTCCATTGAATTTGTTTGTCTCAAGAATGGTGGAAAGTGGGTTCTTAGACATTTTAAAAACAGAACGCGCGATCAGCAGAAAATAAAGACGGTGGTTTGATAAAATAATTAAATGCATGGACTTTAGTCATTTAATTCTCCCACTATTTATACGAAAACACGGTACTCTCAAACGTGGTTTTCGGGAAATCCTTTCCAAGTGGGCTTGGGATCCACAGCGATTTTTCCCATACCCCGCTTTTACGATTCGCATGGAAAAGATCCTGTGGGAGGTATTCCATACCATTCTCGTTCCACGAGATTCCCAGGATTATTGCCTCACCCTTTCACATGATCCCGAGGACTCCAAGCGAATCATGTTAATTGGGCGTTAGACCCAACCCAACCGACCGAGCCACGGACCCACTGGTACCCCCACGACTCGTGAGACAGGTAGCAGCAGCCCGCTTTTCGTTCATGACATAATGCAGCTACCTTTAAGTACAATAACGTGCCACGACTCGTGAGACCATGCTATTGACCTAAAGCAGCTTCCTCATTATGCCATGGATTGGAAGGCATGGACAAACTCCTAGAGTTTATGTCCACTTTGTCTAGGGTCTAATATTTTAACATTGGTCCAACCAATGTGAGAGTAAGTAATGACCGAGATCTCAAATAAATAAATATCTACACATACATCCATAATGCGTAAATAAACCATCCACAGCAGTTATACGATAAATAAACAGCCCATTCATTCATCATCATAACCACATGCAAAATTAAAGCCTAGTACGCCCCTGTTGGATGATCACGAGCCCGTATCCTATGCGATCCACTGAGCCCGCAGTGGATATATGGTCAATCTAGGATTGGTCCTATACTATTACATTAATAGTAACCCAATCATCACGCTGATGGGCCTTGGTCTCTTTTTCTCTTTCTTCACTTCATGGAAAACTCCAAGGGGTCCTCCCGTCTGGGCTCTCCATGTGGTCCTTCCTTCTTCTCCACCAATTACAAAAATAGAAACCTCACTCCTAGTCTACTCTCATTACATATTAAAAATAGAAACCCCAGCGAAAACCCGGGGGGAGTACATAAGGAGGGAGGTAGAATGCCTTATTATTCCAAGGTAACTAGAAAGAGAGAAGGAGAAAGCAGTAAAAGAGGCACACAGGCCCAACAGAAAATAAACCATACATTCGATCTAGGGCTCGCGATCATCCATTTCCATCCAACCCACATAATCACATGATCCAATCATATAATTACAAAATACCAACAATATATGATTTCCAATCATAAATATCCAAAATAATAAATGAATATGTGCACAACGTGTGAAAAATAAAACACAAATATTGGTAATATTATTTTCTCGTTTTAGGAAAACCTTTCCTCATTATTTTAAGTAAAATAACCCCGGGATTCCAAATCCAATTTATTTTACTCCTAAAATAATGTCTTTAGAAAAATAGGCATAATTGAACCAAAAACGATTTTTCAGAATTAATTCAAAATTAAAACAGAAAATAATTAAAAAATAAAAGAAAAAAATACTGCTAGGGTTTTGAAACCCTAGCAGCAGCAGCTGCCGCCGCCGGCGGCGGCTCGCCGGCACGCGCGCAGGCACTGCCTGGCCGGGCGCGCGCGCGCCTGGCCGGCAGCGCGCTGCGCGGCCTGGCATGCCGGCAGGCCGCCGCGCGCGCAGGCTCCCCTGCCTTGCGCGCGCGCTGGCCTACTGGCTGCCGGCCGTGCCGTGCGCAGTGCGCGCTGCCCAGAGCCCGTCCGCGCGCGGACCCGCAGACGCGCGCGCGCAGACACCTTTTGTCTGCGCGCGCGCGCCTGTGCGCAGCCTTCCTGGCTACGCGCTGCCCCTGTGCGATCGGCTGGGCGGGCGCGCGCAGGCCTCCCTTGCCTGCGCGCGTCTGCCCTGCCGGCAGCGTGCGGCTGCGCGCGGCCAGCCCTCCCGGCTGGCCGGCTGCGTCGTTTCTCGTTTTCCGTTCAATTTTCCACCCCGTTTCCCAAGAAATACAGAAAATTACCAACATTCATAAATTCACACGAATTAAATGCAATAAAATCGACATGCTTAAAATCAAGAACAATCAAGATTTAATATAAAATATGCCAATACCACGTTTCATGCTTATAACGCACATAAACCCTAGGCCTATACACCGAACCGGGCTCTGATACCACTGAAAGAAATCCGGTGGATCGTCCCGGGAATTGCGCGAATGCGGAAGTGCGGTAAAATAAACATACAAAAAATAAAAGGCATGCTTTTAATTAAAGAACACGCTCAAGGGGTGTGCCCTTGAGGATTCCGGGCGTTCAATGTATCTCATGATCATAAAACGAATAAAGAAATCATGGAGGCCATAGAGTTGAAAAAAATTAAAGAGGGACGAAAATCTTAAAACGAGACCTACCCGTTGTCGTTTTCGTCTTCAACTGCTACTCGCGTTATTCCCCGTTTTGCACCAAGACCTCGTTCTTGAGATCCTCCAAATCGTGACACACGATCCACCCACGTATTCTTGCACGTCGTGCTAGCAACGAACAAGTATTATTTTGGAGAGGATAGATCAACCACGCGTTATGAATTAACGGGATCGATCTTCCTTAGTTCAATTGTTCCAAGAACAAAAGAACAAGAAAATAATATTTTCTTGGTGAGAGAGAGAGAGAGAGGGGCGGACGAGAGAGGGGAGGAGAGAGTGTGTGTTGTGTGTGTGTGTTTTCAAGAATCATCAAAAATCTCACAAATGTTGGAAGCTAGAGGTTTATATAGAGGAAGAGTTTAATCCTCTTTAAACTCAAACTCTAAGTAACCTAATTTGACTAGGATTTTGACCTAGTCAAAGTCCTAGTCAAACTAGTGTTTGACCTAGTCAAACGAATCCTAGCCTTCCATCTCCCCTTTCCATCTCAACCGTTGATTTTAATTTAATGGAATATTTAAATCCTATTAAATATTCCAAAAGGCTAAAAGAATAAATATAATATCATAAATAAATATTATTATTTATTCTAAGCCCATTAAATCAACCCTTTTAATAAATCCTATTTATTAATTTAATTCCCTTTATCAAATAAAAGGAAATAATTTCTCCAAGAAAATATGGGACCCGATTAAATCTAATTTAATCATTCCTTTACTCCAATATTTAATTCCAAATTAAATACTAAGTGTGTGTGGATAGTGTGTGACTCTTTAGGTTCACCATTCAGCTAGACTTGGTCGGATTCCTAGAATCCGTCCATTACCATGGGTGGCCATCTAGCAACGGTCCATGGCACTAGAGACTAGGTGAAATATTCGGGGATGAACATTTAGGCTCTAACAGTACACTTGTACTAACGTTTAGTATTCGGTCTGTCCTTACTAAACGCCGCAAGGGAAACCTTTCCCTTCTGTTCAGTTACTGTGGCCACAGATTTCAGGGACAAGACACAGAGCATACATGAGACTCAACTGTCAATGCCTTTTGACAGGAGACAGATCCTTTCTTGGGAACTACTGTCACTTTGTACACCCGAGTTGCACTAGACATGGCTTATGACTACTCAAGAGTAGTCTGGTAATCTCTCACCATAGCTAAGATACAGACCTGATGCACAGGTAAACTCAGCAGTTCCTCAAGTCAAAGGACTTGGCCTGTACCGTTGGAACCGGGAATACACGTCATACCTTGCTGACCATACTCAAGGTCCTCCGTAAGACGGTTCCCGCGAGTCACCTCAGTCAGCTGCTTCCTAGCACGCTGACTCACTAACACTGCTTAGACGACCTTCGTCACCCGTCGATGAAATACGACAGCAGATGCTTAGTGCAAGTCTCAAAGGGAATCCCGGTACCCATTTTCGGGATTCCTTGACTTGGAGATTTCCGGACTGATTCGGTAAGACTGATTTCATGGACCTACCTCCAAGCGTAGTCCCAGTCCCCGAAATCGTTTTTCAGTCCGTGGGCTTTGTTTGCGTAGTGAACAGAAATGTAAATGCAGATAAGTGAACGTAAACAAAGTATTGCCATATGAATTTTCACTTCTTTATTCATAAATGTTTTATCAAATACCAAAGAATTGTCTAGACATAGGTTACATATTCCTGCCAAAATTGGCTTACATGGTCACCTATTCTAACACCCTAGACTCTAAGTGATGAGACCGAAGACAGAAAGACAAGTGTACTGTTAGAGCCTAAATGTTCATCCCCAATTATTTCACCTAGTCTCTAGTGCCATGGACCGTTGCTAGATGGCCACCCATGGTAACGGACGGATTCTAGGAATCCGACCAAGTCTAGCTGAAAGCTGAACCTAAAGAGTCACACACTATCCACACACACTTAGTATTTAATTTGAAATTAAATATTGAAGTAAAGGAATGATTAAATTAGATTTAATCGGATCCTATATTTTCTTGGAGAAATTAATTCCTTCTATTTGATAAAGGGAATTAAATTAATAAATAGGATTTATTAAAGGGTTGATTTAATGGGCTTAGAATAAATATTAATATTTATTTATTATATTTATTTTTTTAGCCTTTTGGAATATTTAATGGAATTTAAATATTCCATTAAATTAAAATCAACGGTTGAGATGGAAAGGGGAGATGGAAGGCTAGGATTTGTTTGACTAGGTCAAACACTAGTTTGACTAGGACTTTGACTAGGTCAAAATTCTAGACAAATTAGAGTTCTTAGAGTAGGAGTTTAAAGAGGATTAAACTCCTCCTCTATAAATACCTCTAGCTTCCAACTTTTTGAAGGATGATGAAATTCCATCACACACACAACACACACATAATTTCGGCCTCTCTCCCCTCTCTCTCGTCCGCCCTCTCTCTCTCCACTCACCAAGAAAAATATTTTCTAGTTCTTTTATTCTTGGAAGATTAGAACTTAGATGAATCAATACCGTTAATTGATAACGTGTTGTTGATTCATCCACTCCAAAATATACACTTGTTCGTTGCTAGCACGACGTGCAAGATACGTGGGTGGATCGTGTGTCACGATTTGGAGGGTCTCAAGAACGAGATCTCGGTGCAAAACGGGGAACAACGCGTGTAGCCGTTGAAGACAAAAAACAACAACGGGTAGGTCTCGTTTTATTTTTCGTCTCTCTTTATTTTCAACTCTATGGCCTCCATGATTTCTTTACATGTTGTTTACTCATGAGATACACCGAACACCGGGGAATCTCAAGGGTACACCCCTTGAGCGTGTTCTTTTATTATTAAAAGCATGCTTTAATTTTTGTATGTTATTTTATATCGCGCTTCCGCATTCGTGCAATTCCCGGGACGATCCACCGATTTCTTTCAGTGGTATAAGAGCCCGGTTCGGTGTATAGGCCTAGGGTTTATGTGCATTATAAGCATGAAACGTGAAATTGGCATGTTTTTATTAAATCTTGATTTTCTTGATTTTAAAGCATGTCGTTTTTATTGCTTTTGATTCGTGTGTATTTTCTGGATATTGGTATTTTTCTGTTTTTCTTGGGAAACGGGGTGGAAAAATTGAACGAAAAACGAGAAACGACGCAGCCGGCCAGCCGGGAGGGCTGGCCACGCGCAGCCGCGTGCTGCCGGCAGGACAGACGCGCGCAGGCAAGGGAAGCCTGCGCGCGCCCGCCCAGCCAGTCGTGCAGGGGCAGCGCGCAGCCAGGGAGGCTGCGCGCAGGTGCGCGCGCACGCAGACGAGGGTGTCTGTGCGCTCATGTGCGCGCGCGCGCGCAAGGCTGCGCGCCTGAGAGTCCGCGCGCGGACGGACTCTGGGCAACACCGCCAGGCGCCCGCGCATGCAGACGGAGGAGTCTGCTCGCGCGCCCGGCAGGCGTGCCCAGTGCACGTCTGGCGCGCACTGCGCATGGCGAGGCCGGCAGCCAGCAGGCCAGCGCGCGCACGAGGCAAGGGAGCCTGCGCGCGCGACGGCCTGCCGGAATGCCCGGGCCGCGCAGCGTGTTGCCGGCCAGGCGCGCGCATGCAGGCAGGGGCCTGCGCACGCGCGCCCGGCCAGGCAACGTCTGCGCGCGCACAGAGGGCAGCAGGCTCAGCCTGCTGCCCTGTGCGTGCGCCGGCCGGCCGCTGCCAGCGGCGGCGGCGGCTGCTGCTGCTAGGGTTTCAAAACCTTAGTAGTGTTTTCTTTTATTTTTTAATTATTTTCAGTTTTAATTTTGAATTAATTCTGAAAAATCATTTTGTGGGTTCAATTATGCCTAATTTTCTAATGACATTATTTTAGGAGTAAAATAAATTGGATTTGGAATCCCGGGGTTATTTTACTTAAAATAATGCGGAAAGGTTTTCCTAAAACGAGAAAATCTTATTACCAATATTTATGTTTTATTTTTCACACGTTACGCACATATTCGTTTATTATTTTTGAATATTTATGATTGGGAATCATGTGTTGTTGGTATATTGTAATTGTATGATGGGATCATGTGATTATGTGTGTTGGATGGAAATGGATGATCACGAGCCCTAGACCGAATGTATGGTTTATTTTCTGTTGGGCCTGTGTGCCTCTTTTACTGCTTTCTCCTTCTCTCTTTCTAGTTGCCTTGGAATAATAAGGCATTCTACCTCACTCCTTATGTACTCCCACCGGGTTTTCGCTGGAGTTTCTTTTTTTATATGTAATGAGAGTAGAATAGGAGTGAGGTTTCTTATTTTGTAATTGGTGGAGAAAGAAGGAAGGACCACATGGAGAGCCCAGACGGGAGGTCCCTTGGAGTTTTCCATGAACTGAAGAAAGAGAAAAGAGACCAAGGCCCATCAGCATGATGATTGGGTTACTATTAATGTAATAGTGTAGGACCAACCCTAGATTGACCATAGATCCACTGCGGGCTCAGTGGGTCGAATAGGATTCGAGCTCGTGATCATCCAACAGGGGCTTGCTAGGCTTTAATTTTGCATGTGGTTATGATGATGAATGAATGGGTTATTTATTTATCATATAACTGCTATGGATGGTTTATTTACGCATTATGGTTGTATGTGTGAATGTATATTTATGAGATCTCGGTCATTTACTACTCTCACATTGGTTGGACCAATGTCAAAATATTAGACCCTAGACAAAGTGGATTTGAACTCTAGGAGTTTGTCCATGCCTTCCAATCCATGGCATAGTGAGGAAGCTGCTTTGGGTCAATAGCGTGGTCTCACGAGTCGTGGCACGTTATTGTACTTAAAGGAAGGTGCACTATGTCATGAACAAAAAATGGGCTGCTGTTACCTGTCTCACGAGTCGTGGGAGTACCAGTGGGTCTGTGGCTCGGTCGATCGGTTGGGTCTAACGCCCAATTAACATGATTCGCTTGGAGTCCTCGGGATCATGTGAAAGAGTGAGGCAATACATTTGGGAATCTCGTGGAACGAGACTGGTATGGAATACCTCCCACAGGATCTTTTCCATGCGAATCGTAAAAGCGGGGTATGGGAAAAATCGCTGTGGAACCTAAGCCTACTAGGAAAGGATTTTCCGAAAATCATGTTTGAGAGTACCGTGTTTTCGTATAAATAGTGGGAGGATTAAATGACTAAAGTCCATGCATTAATTATTTTATCAAACCACCATCTTTTATTTTCTGCTGATCGCACGCTGTTTTCTAAAATATAGATTTTAAAAATGTCTAAGAACCCACTTTCCACCACTCTTGAGACAAACAAATTCAATGGAACAAATTACAACGACTGGTTGCGCAATCTCAGGATAGTCCTAGATTACGAGAACCAAGGCTACGTCATGGACGAGCCTCTCACTAGGACCTTGCCGGAAGGATCCACGCCAGAAGAACGTGAGACGTTCGAGACTTGGCATAAGGATAACCGGAAGGTCCGTAGCATCATACTTGCTTCGATAACCAATGAGATTCAGAAGCAATATGAAAGGCTAGACGATGTCCCTTCCATTATGTCTCGCCTTAAGGATTGCTATGCAGTCCCGGACCGGCATACTAGGTATGTCGCGACCAAGGCGTTCTTTGGAACTAAAATGACAGAAGGATCCTCTGTACAAGAGCACGGGGTTAAAATGCTTACCCTGGTGGAAAAGCTCGAGGACCTAAAGGCAGGTCTCGATAATAAACGTACATAGATGTGATCGTTCAGTCACTCCCACCCTCCTTTGACCAATTTATCGTCAACTACAACATGAATGCACTTGAGAAGGGCATTCATGAGTTGATCAATAAGTTGGTACAATACGAGGCAACGACTAAGAAGTCCACGCCTTCAGTATTGTTTGGAGGTGTTTCAACTTCAAATACGAAAGGCAAGGGTGCAGGACGTTGGAAGAAGAAGAAAGCGAAGGGAAAGGCCGTCAAAGCAGCTACGAACACCAAGAGTGTTCCCATTGCCAAAGAGGGGAAAGGCAAAGGAAAGGGAAAGGTTGTCTCCAAGCAACAGTCGAAGGCATATGACATATGTATCAACTGCCGTGAGAAAGGGCA
This sequence comes from Sesamum alatum, assembly GCA_034509735.1. Classification (NCBI taxonomy): domain Eukaryota; kingdom Viridiplantae; phylum Streptophyta; class Magnoliopsida; order Lamiales; family Pedaliaceae; genus Sesamum; species Sesamum alatum. The sequence continues at coordinate 10,455,244 of JACGWO010000012.1, read as the reverse complement.
TTGGAAGAGAGAGTGCCCAAAACTCTTCTCGAACCAAGGTATTTATGTGATTGAGGTTAATATGGTCACTAATTCTGCCTCTTGGGTATTAGATACCGGCTGTGGAGCTCACATTTGCAATGACTCGCAGTTGTTGAAAAGAAGCATAAAACTGGGTAGTGGGGACATGATCCTGAAGCTTTGGAATGGCAAGGCCATCTCGGTAGAAGCAGTAGGATCCGCCACTCTAGTGATTAGTGATAGTATTAGCATAGATTTAGAGCAAGTTTATTTTGTACCTAGTATGATTAAAAACATCATTTCCATTCCATTGTTGGACAATAGTGGTTATGAGTTTAGAATCAATAAAAATTGCTTTTATTTGATGAGGTGTGGAATTGCTCATCTACTTGGTACATTGCATAACGTGAAAGAAATCGGTGGATCGTCCTGGGAATTGCGCGAATGCGGAAGCGCGATAAAAATAAACATACAAAAAATTAAAGCATGCTTTTTATTTAAAAGAACACCCTCAAGGGGTGTGCCCTTGAGGTTCCCGGGCGTTCGGTGTATCTCATGATCATAAAACATGTAAAGAAATCATGGAGGCCATAGAGTTGAAAATTAAAGAGGGATGAAAAATAAAACGAGACCTACCCATTGTCGTTTTCGTCTTCCACGGCTACTCGCGTTGTTCCCCGTTTTTCACTGAGATCTCGTTCTTGAGACCCTCCAAATCGTGACACACGATCCACCCACGTATCTTGCACGTCGTGCTAGCAACGAACAAGTGTATATTTTTGGAGTGGATGAATCAACAACACGTTATCAATTAACGGTATTGATTCATCTAAGTTCTAATGTTCCAAGAACAAAAGAACTAAGAAAAATACTTTCTTGTAGAGAGAGAGGGGGCGGACGAGAGGTGAGGAGGGGAGAGATGAGTGTGTGTTGTGTGTGTGATTTCAAGAATCATCATCCTTCAAATGTTTGGAGGCTAGAGGTTTATATAGAGGAGGAGTTTAATCCTCTTTAAACTCCAACTCTAAGAACTCTAATTTGATTAGGATTTTGACCTAGTCAAAGTCCTAGTCAAACTAGTGTTTGACCTAGTCAAACGAATCCTAGCCTTCCATCTCCCCTTTCCATCTCAACCGTTGATTTTAATTTAATAGAATATTTAAATCTCATTAAATATTCCAAAAGGCTAAAAGAATAAATATAATATAATAAATAAATATTAATATTTATTCTAAGCCCATTAAATCAACCCTTTAATAAATCCTATTTATTAATTTAATTCCCTTTATCAAATAGAAGGAATTAATTTCTCCAAGAAAATATAGGACCCAATTAAATCTAATTTAATCATTCATTTACTCCAATATTTAATTCCAAATTAAATACTAAGTGTGTGTGGATAGTGTGTGACTCTTTAGGCTCACCATTCAGCTAGACTTGGTCGGATTCCTAGAATCCGCCCGTTACCATGGGTGGCCATCTAACAACGGTCCATGGCACTAGAGACTAGGTGAAATATTCGAGGATGAACATTTAGGCTCTAACAGTACACTTGTCCTTCTATCTTCGGTCTCATCACTTAGGGTCTAGGGCACGGAAAATGCAGGTACCCATTTTGGACCTAAGTGTCGGTCTGTCCTTACTAAACGCCGTAAGGGAAACCTTTCCCTTCTGTTCAGTTACTGTGGCCACAGATTTTAGGGAAAAGACACAGAGCATACATGAGACTCAACTGTCAATACCTTTTGACAAGAGACAGATCCTTTCTTGGAAACTACTGTCACTTTGTACACCCGGGCTGCACTAGACATGGCTTATGACTACTCAAGAGTATTTTGGCAATCTCTCACCATATCTAAGATACAGACCTGATGCACAGGTAAACTCAGCAGTTCCTCAAGTCAAAGGACTTGGCCTATACCGTTGGAACCGGGAATACACGTCATACCTTGCTGACCATACTCAAGGTCCTCCGTAAGACGGTTCCCGCGAGTCACCTCAGTCAGCTGCTTCCTAGCACGCTGACCCACTAACACTGCTTAGACGACCTTCGTTACTCGTCGATGAAATACGACAGCAGATGCTTAGTGCAAGTCTCAAAGGGAATCCCGGTACCCATTTTCGGGATTCCTTGACTTGGAGATTTCCGGACTGATTCGGTAAGACTGATTTCATGGACCTACCTCCAAGCGTAGTCCCAGTCCCCGAAATTGTTTCTCAGTCCGTGGGCTTTGTTTGCGTAGTGAACAGAAATGTAAATGCAGATAAGTGAACGTAAACAAAGTATTGCCATATGAATTCACTGTTTTATTCACAAATGTTTTTATCAAATACCAAAAATTGTCTAGACATAGGTTACATATTCCTGCCAAAATTGGCTTACATGGTCACCTATTCTAACATAACGGACTCTATATCTTGCAACAAACGAATATCGTCCTCAATGCACAAACGGAAAATTAGATAATAACGGGAACGCACGACTGTGGCACGCTAGGCTAGGTCACATATCCCAAGATAGGATGAAAAGGTTGGTAGACTCAAAGAACATAGAGGTTGGGGACTTGAGCGATCTACCAACTTGTGAATCCTGTTTAAAAGGGAAAATGACCAGGAAGCCCTTTGTAGGACAAAGCAGGCTTGCCACAGGTCTGTTGGACTTGGTCCATACAGACGTATGTGGGCCACTAAGGACGCAGTCCCGAGGTGGGTTTTCCTACTTCATAACCTTAACCGATGATCATTCACGGTATGATTATGTTTACCTGATGAGGTACAAGTCTGAAGCTCTTGAGAGGTTTAAAGAATTCAGACTTGAAGTGGAGAACCAAACCAACTGCAAAAATAAAATCCTACGGTCAGACCGAGGCGGTGAATACCTTAGTACGGAGTTCCTAGATTATCTAAAAGAACATGGTATAATATCAGAATGGACACCTCCAGGAACATCACAGTTAAATGGTGTCTCTGAAACGAGAAATCGAACCCTGTTGGACATGGTTCGGTCCATGATGAGTTTCACCAAACTGCCCTTATCCTTTTGAGGCTATGCACTAGAAACGGCGGCCAAGTTGTTGAACTTGGCGCCTACTAGTACATTAACCCAAAGGCCATATGAAATATGGCACGGCAAGCCTGCGTCCTACAACTACTTGAAAGTGTGGGGTAGCCCCGCATACGTCAAGAGGTTAGTGGGAGATAAGTTAGAATCCAGGTCTAGCTTATGCAGGTTCATTGGATACCCTAAAGAAACTGCGGGTTATTACTTTTATGACCCCTTGGAACAAAAGGTCTTTGTTTCAAGAAATGCAATATTCTTGGAGCAAGGCTTCCCGGAGGATATCCAACCTGATGAGCTGATCCTTGAGGAATCAAGTGATGGAATCCAGCCATCAGAGGTAGCCATGGAACCCTCACTTAGAGGATTCAGGATAGACAGCCGAAGGGCTGACTAACCTCGAGAGGTCCAACATGCTAAGCATGAAGGACAGCCTCAGGAACAGCCAGCCCCAGTTCCTGAACCACCGGCTCCGATACAGTCAGCGCCCACAGTCACCACTGACGTTCCCGTTCTCCATAGGTCCACTAGAGAGTCCAGACCTCCAGTGAGATATGACTTTATAGGTGCGACCGATCTTTTGGACGATCCTAAGACTTATGGAGAAGCGATGTCAGACATCGACTCCGGGAAATGGCTTAAGGCCATGAAAGCCGAAATGGACTCCATGAGCGAGAACCAAGTCTGGAGTCTTGTAGATCCACCGAAAGGTGTTAAGCCAGTCGGCTGTAAGTGGGTCTACAAGCGCAAACTTGGCGTTGATGGAGAAGTCACAACTTTTAAGGCTAGGCTTGTAGCTAAGGGATACACTCAACGACCCGGGGTCGATTTTGAGGATACCTACTCGCCAGTAGCCATGGCTAAGTCCATTCGGATCCTGCTCGCCATAGCAGCATGGTATGACTATGAGATATGGCAGATGGACGTCAAAACGGCCTTCCTCAACGGTTTCGTTGAAGAAGAGATCTATATGGATCAGCCGGAGGGTTTCACAGTCCCTGGAGAAGAACAGAAAGTCTGTCGTCTCCAGAAGTCCATCTATGGCCTCAAACAAGCCTCCCGAAGTTGGAACATTCGCTTTGACAAAGTAATACGGGGGTATGACTTCATCAAAAACGAATCCGACCCTTATGTATACAAGAAGGTCAGTGGGAGCTCGATTGTGTTCCTAGTGCTTTATGTGGATGACATTCTGCTCATTGGTAATGACGTTGGAATGTTAGGAAACACAAAAGCATGGTTGTCAACCCAGTTTTCCATGAAGGACTTGGGTGAAACCTCCTACATCCTAGGCATCCAGATTGTCAGGGACAGATCTTAAAGGGTGTTAGGACTCACCCAAAACTCGTATATGGAGAAAGTCCTAAAGAGATATCGAATTAGGCATGGGATCAAGTTGTCCAAGAAACAGTCCCAACAGACTGATGAGGAACTTGAAAGGATGAAAGTCATCCCCTATGCTTCTGCCGTAGGTAGCATCCAATATGCGGTCCACTGCACTAGGCCTGATATTGCATACGCTTTGAGCGTAACAAGCAGATATCAGTCCTGCGCAGGAGAGGCACATTGGAATGTGTTAAGGGCATCCTTAAGTACCTAAGGAGGACTAAGGAAATGTTCCTAGTCTATGGCAATGGAGAACTAATTCTGGAAGGCTTTAGCAACGCTAGCTTCCAGTCTGATGGCGATGATTCCAAGTCTCAATTGGGGTACGTATTCAAACTCAATGGAGGAGTAGTAGCTTGGAAAAGTTCCAAGCAAGCAACCATTGTTGACTCCACCACAGAGGCTGAATACATAGTAGCTTCAGAAGCTACTAAGGAAGCGGTTTGGATGAGAAAACTACATCAAGAGTTAGGTGTGGTGCCTAGCATCGCCGAGCCTGTTGTCATCTTCTGTGATAACAGCGGAGCAATAGCGCAAGCAAAGGAACCAAGATCTCATCACCGTTCCAAACACATTCTTAGACGCTACCATCTTCTTAGAGAAATGGTAGGAAGAGGTGACATCCGGATGGACCGAGTCAAATCAACCGGTAACACAGCAGATCCGCTGACAAAGCCTATGTCGCAGAGCGCTCATACGCAACATCATGACAAGATGGGGATTAGACATATTGGCGATTGGCTTTAAAGGTCAAGTGGGAGATTGTTAGAATAGGTGACCATATAAGGCAATTTTGGCAGGAATATGTAACCTATGTCTAGACAATTTCTGGTGTTTGATAAAAACATTTATGAATAAAGAAGTGAAAATTCAAATGGCAATACTTTGTTTACGTTCACTTATATCTGCATTTACATTTATGTTCACTACGCAAACAAAGCCCACGGACTGAGAATCAATTTTGGGGACTGGGACTACGCTTAGAGGTAGGTCCATGAAATCAGTCTTACCGAATCAGTTCGAAAATCTCCAAGTCAAGGAATCCCGAAAATGGGTACCGGGATTCCCTTTGAGACTTGCACTAAGCATCTGCTGTCGTATTTCATCGACGGGTGACGAAGGTCGTCTAAGCAGTGTTAGTGGCTCAGCATGCTAGGAAGCAGCTGGCTGAGGTGACTCGCGGGAACCGTCTTACGGAGGACCTTGAGTATGGTCAGCAAGGTATGACGTGTATTCCCGGTTCCAACGGTACAGGCCAAGTCCTTTGACTTGAGGAACTGCTGAGTTCACCTGTGCATCAGGTGTGTATCTTAGATATGGTGAGAGATTGCCCAAATACTCTTGAGTAGTCATAAGCCATGTCCAGTGCAGCTCGGGTGTACAGAGTGACAGTATTTTCCAAGAAAGGATCTGTCTCCTGTTAAAAGGTATTGACAGTTGGGTCTCATGTACGCTCTATGTCTTGTCCCTAAAATCTGTGGCCACAGTAACTGAACAGAAGGGAAGGCTTCCCTTGCGGCGTTTAGTAAGGACAGACCGACACTTAGGTCCAAAATGGGTACCTGCTTTTTATGTGCCCTAGACTCTAAGTGATGAGACCGAAGACAGAAGGACAAGTGTACTGTTAGAGCCTAAATGTTCTTCCCCAATTATTTCACCTAGTCTCTAGTGCCATGGACCGTTGCTAGATGGCCACCCATGGTAACGGACGGATTCTAGTAATCCGACCAAGTCTAGCTGAAAGGTGAACCTAAAGAGTCACACACTATCCACACACACTTAGTATTTAATTTGGAATTAAATATTGGAGTAAAGGAATGATTAAATTAGATTTAATCGGATCCTATATTTTCTTAGAGAAATTAATTCCTTCTATTTGATAAAGGGAATTAAATTAATAAATAGGATTTATTAAAGGGTTGATTTAATGGGCTTAGAATAAATATTAATATTTATTTATTATATTTATTTTTTTAGCCTTTTGGAATATTTAATGGAATTTAAATATTCCATTAAATTAAAATCAACGGTTGAGATGGAAAGGGGAGATGGAAGGCTAGGATTTGTTTGACTAGGTCAAACACTAGTTTGACTAGGACATTGACTAGGTCAAAATCCTAGACAAATTAGAGTTCTTAGAGTAGGAGTTGAAAGAGGATTAAACTCCTCCTCTATAAATACCTCTAGCTTCCAACTTTTTGAAGGATGATGAAATTCCAACACACACACAACACACACGTAATTTCGGCCTCAATCCCCTCTCTCTCGTCCGCCCTCTCTCTCTCTCCACTCTCCAAGAAAAATATTTTCTAGTTCTTTTGTTCTTGGAACATTAGAACTTAGATGAATCAATACCGTTAATTGATAACGTGTTGTTGATTCATTCACTCCAAAATATACACTTGTTCGATGCTAGCACGACGTGCAAGATACGTGGGTGGATCGTGTGTCACGATTTGGAGGGTCTCAAGAACGAGATCTCGGTGCAAAACGGGGAACAACGCGTGTAGCCGTTGAAGACGAAAACGACAACGGGTAAGTCTCGTTTTATTTTTCGTCTCTCTTTATTTTCAACTCTATGGCCTCCATGATTTCTTTACATGTTGTTTAATCATGAGATACACCAAACACCCGGGAATCTCAAGGGTACACCCCTTGAGCGTGTTCTTTTATTATTAAAAGCATGCTTTAATTTTTGTATGTTATTTTATATCGCGCTTCCGCATTCCCGCAATTCCCGGGACGATCCACCGATTTCTTTCATAGATAAATATATATAATCAATCAAAGCGTAATAAACTGTTACCTTTGATTGTTTAGCGTATGCTCCCGGCTACTTGCGTTGTTCCTTCTCCGCAATGCTCACGAAATCCAAACGTATGGATTCTCCAAAGGTGATCCATACCACACCGGAAGAAACACACGTTCTTCTTTCTAGAAAATAACGGGTTTTAGAAGGAATCGGTTTAAGAGAAGAACACTATGAATTAGTGATCTCTTAAACTTACTTTGTTCTTCTTCTTGATTCAAAGTCAAGTGAAGAACACAAGTGTAAGAGAGGGAGAGAGGGCCGAGAGTTGAGAGAGAGGAGAGGGATTTTGTCTTCTCTTTTTTTCCTAGAAAAAGATGAATAATGAATCACTTATGCTTGGTGTTGTATATTCTAATATATATACATAATTAATGTGATTATTGGAATGTGTCTAGGTTCATCCAAGGATGTCTAGATTCATTCCAAGCAATCACCATCAATTCTTCAATCAAGCCTACCAAAATTTATGGTATGATCAAATCATACCAAAATGGAAGAGCTTGATTGGAGTTGATTTGTCTCTTTCCAAAAGAGATAAGTCAACATACCACCTAGCATGAAACATGACTGATTTTGCTTCCTCCAAGGGAGCATGTCGGCTATGTTTAATTAAGGGAAAAAGTCCAACCTCTTCCTATTCCAAAATAGGAATTATTTCTCCTCTCGGGTATAATTTAACGGACCGGGTTTTATCGTAATCCAATTACAACGAATCCAACATTAAATCCAAGTTAATGTCCATTTAAATTATTCCCATTGATCTTTTAATCCAATCAAAAGATCCAACGTCTCAACGTCTCAACTTTCCATATTTAATCGAAAATCCAATTTACCGATTAAACGAAAGCCCGATACAATATCGGCCCGTCCATCCAATGGACTTTCCCTTAAGTAATCCAATTACTTATTTTATCCTTCGAGATTGACTCCAAGTCGATCTCTCAACCTCCTCGGTGATTTGTGTATGACCCTTTAGGTTCACCCTCAGCTAGACTTGGGCCCGTGTCCCACAAGGGTCCGTTACCATGGGTGGCCGTCTAGCAACGGTCCATGGCACTAGAGACTAGGTGAATTAGCGTGAACATTTAGGCGCCGATTCCGTAAGGGTACAATCCTTCCGTCTACCGTCTCCCGGCCTTAGTCTAGGGTATGGAATTGGGCGTCGGTTCTCATCCTTGACTAGGCATCTATGCTTAATATTTGAGACCACGTATGCTTCATTGCGTCGACACAGGAAACCATTCCATGTTCGACCAACCACTGTGGCCACAGTTTCAAACAGCATGAACATGTCTCCGAGTGCATAGGAGATACCCCTGTCACATACTGACAGGGGACAGATCATCTTTTTGGAATCCACCGTCCTCGCTACACATTCCGACTGCACTGGACAAGGCTTATGATAATCATCTTACAGAATGATTACCTCTCGCCAGATCCAAGATACAGCCGTCATGTGCACGCGACTGCCATGATCCCTCAAGTCTGAGGATTACTCCCGTACTATCGGAACCGGGGAAAACCAATCATACTGACCAAGCCTCCAAGGCTTCCATATGATGATCCCTGCGAGTCAGTCCAGTCGGCTTAACCCCAGTCGACCAACCCATCAAGATCGTGTAGGCGTCCCACGCCTGTCGCCGATGAAACACGGTACTCATCTAATGGACACGACTATTGACACAAGTCTCAATAGGACTCTCGATGCCTTGTCTCGAGGTCCTCGACTTGGAACGTTTCAGACCCAACTCTTAATCAGTTGGTTTCATGACCACCATCCAATGCGTGGCCCAACTGCACGAGTTGTTATCCATGGTCTGTGGGCTTTGTTGCGATATAAGTTAAACACCGTTTTAGCAAATGTGAAATGAGCGCAACAAAGTATGCACCAGAAGTGATAAATACTCATTTTATTCATCACATGATAATGTTACATTTACATCGAGTTGTATAATAGGTTAGATATCGCCAAACCTATTGGCTTTCTGGTCACCTATTCTAACAGCCTTTCATACTGCTTCTGAATCTCATTCGTCATTGAAGCAAGTATGACGCTACGGACCTTTCGATTATCCTTATGCCAAGTCTCGAACGTCACACATTCTTCTGGCGTGGATCCTTCGGGTAAGGTCCTAGGGAGAGGCTCGTCCATGACGTAGCCTTGGTTCTTGTAATCCAGGACTATCCTGAGATTGCGCAACCAGTCGATGTAATTGGTTCCATTGAATTTGTTGGTCTCAAGAATGGTTGATAAAGGGTTCTTAGACATTTTAAATCTACATTTAAAAAAACAGAGTTCGCGATCAGCAGGATTTAAAAGACGGAGGTTTGATATATATAATTAAATGCTTGGTCTTTAGTCATTTAATGCTCCCACTATTTATATGAAAACACGGTACTCTCAAACGTTGTTTTCGGGAAATCTTTTCGTAGTGGACTTGGGATCCACAACGAATTTCCCCATACCCTGCTTTTACGATTCGCATGGGAAGAATCCTATGGGAGGTATGCCATACCATTCTTGTTCCACGAGATTCCCAAGATTATTTCCTCACCTTTTCACATGATCCCGAGGACTCCAAGCGAATCATGCTAATCGGGCATTAGACCCGACCCAATCAACCGAGCCATAGACCCACTGCTACCTCCACGACTCGTGAGACAGGTAACAGCGGTCTACTTTTTGTTCATAACATAGTGCAACTTCTTTTAAGTACGATAGACGTGCCACGACTCGTGAGACCACGCTATCGACCTAAATCAGCTTCCTCACTATGCCATGGATTGGAAGGCATGGACGAACTCTTAGAGTCCATGTCCACTTTGTCCAGGGTCTAATATTTGGACATTGGTCCAACCAATGTGAGAGTAGTAAATGACCGAGATCTCATAAAAAGATATTAACACATTCATCCACAATGTGTAATAAATAAATTGCATCCACAACAGTTATATGATAAATAAAACGCCATTCATCCATCATAATAACCACATGCAAAATTAAAGCCTCGCACGCCCCTGTTGGATGATCACGAGCCCGAATCCTATTCGACCCACTGAGCCCGCAGTGGATCTATGGTCAATCTAGGGTTGGTCCTATACTATTACATTAAGAGTAACCCATTCATCATTCTGATGGGCCTTGGTCTCTTTTCTCTTTCTTCTCTTCATGGAAACGCCTTGGAACCTCCAGTCTCCATGTGGACCTTCCTTCTTCTCCATCAATTACATAAAATTAAAACCTCACTTCTATTCTACTCTCATTACATATTAAAAAATAAAAACCCCAGCGAAAACCCAGGGGGAGTATATAAGGAGGGAGGTAGAATGCCTTATTATTCCAAGGCAACTAGAAAGGGAGAAGGAGAAAGCAGTAATAGAGGCACACAGGCCCAACAGAAAATTAAACCATACATTTGGTCTAGGGCTCGTGATCATCCATTTCCATCCAACGCACATAATCATATAATCCAATCACATAAGATACATGCTCACAACATATGATTACCAATCATACTTATCCAAGATAAAAATAAATGCGTAACGTATGAAAAATATGGTACAACCGTTGGTAATAGTATTTACTTCATTTTAGAAAGACCTTTCTTCATTATTTCTAGGTAAATTATCCCCGGGATTCCAAATTCAATATAATTTTACCTCCTAAAATAATGTCTTAAAAAATTAGGCGAAAATTGAACAAAAACAAATTTTCAGAATTAATTAAAATTAAAACTGAAAAATAGAATCAAGAAGGGAAACCCTAACAGTCGGCAGCCGGCGCGCGCAGGGTAGCAGGCCCCTACCTGCGTGCGCGCGCGCCTGGTCGGCAGCATGCTGCACGGCCACGCGCGCCGGCAGGCTGTCGCGCATGCAGGCTCCCTTGCCCGCGCGCGCTAGCCTACCGGCCGCTGGACGTGCGCCTGCCCCTGCGCTGTGCGGGCGCGCGCGCACGCGCATAGGGCGCGCCTGCGGGGTGCGCGCGCAGACTCCTTCATCTGCGTGCGCGCGCGCCTGTGAAAGAAATCGTGGATCGTCCAGGGAAATTGAGCGAATGCGGAAGCGCGATATGAAATAAAATACAAAAATTAAAGCATGCTTGAATGAATTAAAGAACACGTTCAAGGGGTGTACCCTTGAGATTCCCGGGTGCTTGGTGTATCTCATGATTAAAGAACATATAAAAGATCATGGAGGCCATAGGGTAGAAAATTAAAGAGGACGAAAATATTAAACGAGACCTACCCGTTGTCGTTTTCGTCTTCAACGGCTACATGCGTTGTTCCCCGTCTCAAAGGGAATCCCGGTACCCATTTTCGAGATTCCTTGACTTGGAGATTTTCGGACTGATTCGGCGGGACTGATTTCATGGACCTACCTCAAAGCGTAGTCCCAATCCCCGAAATCGATTCTGAGTCCGTGGGCTTTGTTTGCGTAGTGAACAGATATGTAAAAGCAGATATAAGTGAACGTAAACAAAGTATTGCCATATGAACTTTTCACTTCTTTATTCATAAATGTTTTATCAAACACCTGAAATTGTCTAGACATAGGTTACATATTCCTGCCAAAATTGGCTTACATGGTCACCTATTCTAACAGCCTGGAGGCGCCGCCCCGTGCGCACGCTCGCGCGCGGCCTTTTTGGTCGTGCGCCCTGCCAACTGCCTGCTTGACGCCTGGCCGCGCCACCGGCAGGCTCTCTGCGCGCAACCATGCGCGCCTGGCACAGGCGGCCACGCGCAGGCTCCTCAACCTGCGCGCGTCTGCCTCGCCCGTCCGCACGGCTGCGCGCAGCCAGCCTTCGGCTGGCCGGCGTGCTGCGGCCTTTCTCCGTTTTTGCTCGATTTTCACCCCCGTTTCCTAAGAAAAACAGAAAATCAAACAGTACCAGAATTCATACGAATTTAAAAGCAAGAAAACGACATACTTTAATAATAATATATCCAAGAATTAATTAAAACATGCCAAGAATACGTTTCATGCTTAAAACACACGTAAAACCCTAGGCCTATACACCGAACCGGGTTCTGATACCTCTGAAAGATTGTGGATCGTCCCGGGAAATAGCGCGAATGCGGAAGCGCGGTGTAAAATTAAATAACAAAATTTAAACATGCTTTACGTAAATTAAAGAACACATTCAAGGGGTGTTCCCTTGAAGTTCCCGATTGTTTGGTGTATCTCATGAATTAAAAACGTACAAAAGAATCGTGGAGGCCATAGGATTGAAAATAAAAGAGGGACAAAAATTAAATCAAAATCTACCGATTGTCGTTTTCGTCTTCTAACCGGTACTCGCGTTGTTCCCCGATTTGCACCAAATCCCGTGTGTGACATTCTCCAAATTGTAACACGCAATCCACCCACGTATCTTGCATGTCGTGCTAGCGAACGAACAAGTGTTTTGGAGAGGATGGATCAATCACACGTTATTAGGTTAACGGGATTAATCCTCCTACGTTCAATTGTTCCAAGAACAAAAGAACAAGAAATAATATTCTTGTGAGAGAGAGAGAGAGGGCGGACGAGAGGGAGAGAGGAGAGAGCCGAGTTGTAGTGTGTGTGTGTTGGAGTTTCACATCTCTCTAATGATGAAGGGCTAGGACTATTTATAGAGGAAGAGTTTAATCCTCTTCAAACTCCAACTCTAGAAGACTAATTTGGCTAGGATTTTGACCTAGTCAAAGTCCTAGTCAAAATAGTATTTGACCTAGTCAAATTAATCCTAGCCATCCATCTCTCCTTTTAATCTCAACCATTAATTTAATTTAATGGAATATTTAAAACCCATTTAAATATTCTAAATTGCAATAAATAAATATAATAAATATAAATATTTATTATAGACCCATTAAATTAATTTTTTAATAAATCTTATTTATTAGATTAATCCCTTTTATCTAATAAAAGGAATTAATTCTCTCCAAGAAAAATAAGGACCCGATTAAATCCAATTTAATCATTCCATTTCTCCAAAATATTTAATTCTAAATTAAATACTTAATGTGTGTGGATTGTATGTGACTCTTTAGGTTGAACTTTCAGCTAAACTTGGTCGGATTCCTAGAATCCGTCCATTACCGTGGGTGGCCATCTAGCAACGGTCTATGGCACTAGAGACTAGGTGAATATTCGGGGATGAACATTTAGGCTCTAACAGTACACTCGTCCTTCTATCTTCGGTCTCACCACTTAGGGTCTAGGGCACGGAAGATGTAGGTACCCATTTTGGACCTAAGTGCCGGTCTGTCCTTACCAAACGCCGCAAAGAAAACCTTCCCTTCTATTTAGTTACTGTGGCCACAGATTTTGGGGACAAGACACAGAGCATATGTGAGACTCAACTACTAATGTCTTTTGACAGGAGATAGATCCTACCTTGGAAACTACTGTCACTCTATACACCAGAGTTGCACTAGACATGGCTTATGACTACTCAAGTGCTTCTTGGCAATCTCTCGCCATATCTAAGATACAGACCTAATATACAGGTAAACTCAGCAGTTCCTCAAGTCAAAGGACTTGACCTGTACTGTTGGAACCGAGAATACACGTCATACCTCGTCGACCCTACTCAAGGTCCTCCGTATGACGGTTCCCACGAGTCACCTCAGTCAGCTGTGTTAGAATAGGTGACCATGTAAGCCAATTTTGGCAGGAATATGTAACCTATGTCTAGACAATTCTTTGGTATTTGATAAAACATTTATGAATAAAGAAGTGAAAATTCATATGGCAATACTTTGTTTACGTTCACTTATCTGCATTTACATTTCTGTTCACTACGCAAACAAAGCCCACGGACTGAGAAATGATTTCGGGGACTGGGACTACGCTTAGAGGTAGGTCCATGAAATCAGTCTTACCGAATCAGTCCGGAAATCTCCAAGTCAAGGAATCCCGAAAATGGGTACCGGGATTCCCTTTGAGACTTGCACTAAGCATCTGCTGTCGTATTTCATCGACGGGTGACGAAGGTCGTCTAAGCAGTGTTAGTGGGTGAGCGTGCTAGGAAGCAGCTGACTGAGGTGACTCGCGGGGAACCGTCTTACGGAGGACCTTGAGTATGGTCAGCAAGGTATGACGTGTATTCCCGGTTCCAACGGTACAGGCCAAGTCCTTTGACTTGAGGAACTGCTGAGTTTACCTATGCATCAGGTCTGTATCTTAGATATGGTGAGAGATTGCCAAAATACTCTTGAGTAGTCATATGCCATGTCTAGTGCAGCTCGGGTGTACAAAGTGACAGTAGTTTCCAAGAAAGGATCTGTCTCCTGTCAAAAGGTGTTGACAGTTGAGTCTCATGTATGCTCTGTGTCTTGTCCCTGAAATCTGTGGCCACAGTAACTGAACAGAAGGGAAAGGGTTTCCCTTGCGGCGTTTAGTAAGGACAGACCGACACTTAGGTCCAAAATGGGTACCTGCTTTTTCCGTGCCCTAAACTCTAAGTGATGAGACCGAAGACAGAAGGACAAGTGTACTGTTAGAGCCTAAATGTTCATCCCCGAATATTTTACCTAGTCTCTAGTGCCATGGACCGTTACTCGATGGCCACCCATGGTAACGGACGGATTCTAGGAATCCGACCAAGTCTAGCTGAATGGTGAACCTAAAGAGTCACACACTATCCACACACACTTAATATTTAATTTGGAATTAAATATTGGAGTAAAGGAATGATTAAATTAGATTTAATCGGGTCCCATATTTTCTTGGAGAAATTAATTCCTTTTATTTGATAAAGGGAATTAAATTAATAAATAAGATTTATTAAAAGGGTTGATTTAATGGGCTTAGAATAAATAATAATATTTATTTATGATATTATATTTATTCTTTTAGCCTTTTGGAATATTTAATAGGATTTAAATATTCCATTAAATTAAAATCAACGGTTGAGATGGAAAGGGGAGATGGAAGGCTAGGATTCGTTTGACTAGGTCAACACTAGTTTGACTAGGTCAAAATCCTAGTCAAATTAGGTTACTTAGAGTTTGAGTTTAAAGAGGATTAAACTCTTCCTCTATATAAACCTCTAGCTTCCAACATTTGTAGGATTTGATGATTCTTGAAAACACACACAACACACACTCTCCCCTTCTCCTATCACTCGTCCGCCCCCTCTCTCTCCTCCAAGAAAATATTTCTTAGTTCTTTTTGTTCTTGGAACATTAAGAACTTAGACGAACCAATACCGTTAATCGATAACGTGTTATTGATTCGTCCACTGCAAAATTTATACACTTGTTCGTTGCTAGCACGACGTGCAAGATACGTGGGTGGATCGTGTGTCACGATTTGGAGGATCTTAAGAACGAGGTCTTGGTGCAAAACGGGGAACAACGCGAGTAGCAGTTGAAGACGAAAACGACGACGGGTAGGTCTCGTTTAAGATTTTCGTCCCTCTTTAATTTTTTCAACTCTATGGCCTCCATGATTTCTTTATTTGTTTTATGATCATGAGATACACCGAACGCCCGGGAACCTCAAGGGCACACCCCTTGAGCGTGTTCTTTAAATTAAAAGCATGCCTTTTATTTTAATATGTTTATTTTTACCGCGCTTCCGCAATTGCGCAATTCCCGGGACGATCCACCGGATTTCTTTAAGTGGTATCAGTGCCCGGTTCGGTGTATAGGCTTAGGGTTTATGTGCGTTATAAGCATGAAACGTGATATTGGCATGTTTTATATTAAATCTGGATTGTTCTTGATTTTAAGCATGTCGATTTTATTGCTTTTGATTCGTGTGAATTTATGAATGTTGGTGATTTTCTGTTTTTCTTGGGAAACGGGATGGAAAAAATTGAACGGAAAAACGAGAAACGACGCAGCCGGCCAGCCGGGAGGGCTGGCCGCGCGCAGCCGCACGCTGCCGGCAAGGGCAGACGCGCGCAGGCAAGGGAGGCCTGCGCGCGCCCGCCCAGCCAGTCGTGCAGGGGCAGCGCGCAGCCAGGAAGGCTGCGCGCAGGCGCGCGCGCACGCAGACAAGGGTGTCTGCGCGCGGGCGCCCGGCAGGCGCGCTCATGCGCGCGGGCGCCCGCATGGCCGCGCGCCTGCGAGTCCGTGCGCGGACGGGCTCTGGGCAGCGCCGCCAGGCACGCGCGCACGTAGACGGAGGAGTCTGCGCGCGCCCCCGACAGGCGTGCCCAGTGCGCGTCTGCGCGCGCACTGCGCACGGCACGGCCGGCAGCAAGCAGGCCAGCGCGCGCGCAAGGCAGGGGAGCCTGCGTGCGCGGCGGCCTGCCAGCATGCCAGGCCGCGCAGCGCGCTGCCGGCCAGGCGCGCGCTCCCCCGGCCAGGCAGTGCCTGCTGCCCTGCGCGCGTGCCGGCGAGCCGCCGCCGACGGTGGCGGCGGCAGCTCCTGCTGCTAAGGTTTCAAAACCCTAGCAGTATTTTTTCTTTTATTTTTTTTAATTATTTTCAGTTTTAATTTTGAATTAATTCTGAAAAATCGTTTTTTTGGTTCAATTATGCCTATTTTTCTGAAGACATTATTTTAGGAGTAAAATAAATTGGATTTGGAATCCCGGGATTACTTTACTTAAAATAATGAGGAAAGGTTTTCCTAAAACGAGAAAATAATATTACCAATATTTGTGCTTTATTTTTCACACGTTGTGCACATATTCATTTATTATTTTGAATATTTATGATTGGAAATCATATGTTGTTGGTATTTTGTAATTATATGGTTGGATCATGTGATTATGTGTGTTGGATGGAAATGGATGATCGCAAGCCCTAGACCGAATGTATCGTTTATTTTCTGTTGGGCCTGTGTGCCTCTTTTACTGCTTTCTCCTTCTCTCTTTCTAGTTGCCTTGGAATAATAAGGCATTCTACCTCCCTCCTTATGTACTCCCCCCGGGTTTTTCGCTGGGGTTTCTATTTTTAGTATATGTAATGAGAGTAGACTAGGAGTGAGGTTTCTTTCTATTTTTGTAATTGGTGGAAAAGAAGGAAGGACCACATGGAGAGCCCAGACGGGAGGCCCCCTTGGAGTTTTCCATGAAGTGAAGAAAGAGAAAAAGAGACCAAGGCCGATCAGCATGATGATTGGGTTACTATTAATGTAATAGTATAGGACCAACCCTAGATTGACCATAGATCCACTACGGGCTCAGTGGGTCGCATAGGATTCGGGCTCGTGATCATCCAACAGGGGCGTGCTAGGCTTTAATTTTGCATGTGGTTATGATGATGAATGAATGGGCTGTTTATTTATCGTATAACTGCTGTGGATGGTTTATTTACGCATTATGGACGTATGTGTAGATATTTATTTATTTGAGATCTCGGTCATTGCTTACTCTCACATTGGTTGGACCAATGTCAAAATATTAGACCCTAGACAAAGTGGACATAAACTCTAGGAGTTTGTCCATGCCTTCCAATCCATGGCATAATGAGGAAGCTGCTTTAGGTCAATAGCATGGTCTCACGAGTCGTGGCACGTTATTGTACTTAAAGGAAGCTGCATTATGTCATGAACGAAAAGCGGGCTGCTGCTACCTGTCTCACGAGTCGTGGGGATACCAGTGGGTCCGTGGCTCGGTCGGTTGGGTTGGGTCTAACGCCCAATTAACATGATTCGCTTGGAGTCCTCGGGATCATGTGAAAGGGTGAGGCAATAATCTTGGGAATCTCGTGGAACGAGAATGGTATGGAATACCTCCCACAGGATCTTTTCCATGCGAATCGTAAAAGCGGGGTATGGGAAAAATCGCTGTGGATCCCAAGCCCACTTGGAAAGGATTTCCCGAAAATCACGTTTGAGAGTACCGTGTTTTCGTATAAATAGTGGGAGGATTAAATGACTAAAGTCCATGCATTTAATTATTTTATCAAACCACCGTCTTTTATTTTCTGCTGATCGTGCGCTGTTTTCTAAAAATGTAGATTTTAAAATGTCTAAGAACCCACTTTCCACCATTCTTGAGACAAACAAATTCAATGGAACAAACTACAACGACTAGTTGCGCAATCTCAGGATAGTCCTAGATTACGAGAACCAAGGCTACGTCATGGACGAGCCTCTCCCTAGGACTTTACCGGAAGGATCAACGCCAGAAGAACGTGAGACGTTCGAGACTTGGCATAAGGATAACCGGAAGGTCCGTAGCATCATACTTGCTTCGATGACCAATGAGATTCAGAAGCAATATGAGAGGCTAGACGATGTCCCTTCCATTATGGCTCGCCTTAAGGATTGCTATGCACTCCCGGACCGGCATACTAGGTATGTCGCGACCAAGGCGTTCTTTGGAACTAAAATGACAGAAGGATCCTCTGTACAAGAGCACGGGGTTAAAATGCTTACCCTGGTGGAAAAGCTCGAGGACCTAAAGGCAGGTCTCGATAATGAAACGTATATAGATGTGATCCTTCAGTCACTCCCACCCTCCTTTGACCAATTTATCGTCAACTACAACATGAACGCACTTGAGAAGGGCATTCATGAGTTGATCAATATGTTGGTGCAATACGAGGCAACGACTAAGAAGTCCACGTCTTCGGTATTGTTTAGAGGTGCTTCGACTTTTAATACGAAAGGCAAGGGTGCCGGACGTTGGAAGAAGAAGAAAGGGAAGGGAAAGGCCGTCAAAGCAGCTACGAACACTAAGAGTGTTCCCATTGCCAAAGAGGGGAAAGGCAAAGGAAAGGGAAAGGTTGTCTCCAAGCAACAGTCAAAGGCATATGACATATGTATCAACTGCCGTGAGAAAGGGCATTGGAAGAGAGAGTGCCCCAAACTCTTCTCGAACCAAGGTATATATGTGATTGAGGTTAATATGGTCACTAGTTCTGCCTCTTGGGTATTAGGTACCGGCTGTGGAGCTCACATTTGCAATGACTTGCAGGTGTTGAAAAGAAGCAGAAAACTGGGTAGCAGGGACATGATCCTGAAGCTTGGGAATGGCAAGGCCATCTCGGCAGAAGCAGTAGGATCCGCCACTCTAGTGATTAGTGATAATATTAGCATAGATTTAGAGCAAGTTTATTTTGTACCCAGTATGATTAAAAAACATCATTTCCATTCCATTGTTGGACAATAGTGGTTATGAGTTTAGAATCAATAAAAATTGCTTTTATTTGATGAGGTGTGGAATTGCTCATCTACTTGGTACATTACATAACGGACTCTATATCTTGCAACAAACGAATTTCGTCCTCAATGCACAACAAACGAAAATTAGATAATAACGGGAACGCATGTCTGTGGCACGCTAGGCTAGGTCACATATCCCAAGATAGGATAAAAAGGTTGGTAGACTCAAAGAACCTAGAGGTTGGGGACTTGAGCGATCTATCAACTTGTGAGTCCTGTCTAAGAGGGAAAATGACCAAGAGGCCCTTTGTAGGACAAAGCAGGCTTGCCACAAGTCATTTGGACTTGGTCCATACAGACGTATGTGGACCACTAAGGACGCAGGCCCGAGGTGGGTTCTCATACTTCATAACCTTCATCGATGATCATTCACGGTATGGTTATGTTTATCTGATGAGGTACAAGTCTGAAGCTCTTGAGAGGTTTAAAGAATTCAGACATGAAGTGGAGAACCAAACCAACTGCAAAATTAAAATCCTTCGGTCGGACCGAGGCGGTGAATACCTTAGTACGGAGTTCCTAGATTATCCAAAAGAACATGGTATAATATCAGAATGGACGCCTCCAAGAACACTACAGTTAAATGGTGTCTCTGAAAGGAGGAATCGAACCCTGTTGGACATGGTTCGGTCCATGATGAGTTTTACCAAATTGCCCGTATCGTTTTGGGGCTATGCACTAGAGACAGCGGCCAAATTATTGAATTTAGCGCCTACTAGTGCATTGACCCAAACGCCATATGAGATATGGCACGGCAAGCCTGCATCCTACAACTACTTGAAAGTGTGGGGTAGCCCCGCATACGTCAAGAGGTTAGTGGGAGATAAGTTAGAATCTAGGTCTAGCTTATGCAGGTTCGTTGGATACGCTAAAGAAACTGCGGGTTATTTCTTTTATGACCCCTTGGAACAAAAGATGTTTGTTTCAAGAAATGCAGTATTCTTGGAGCAAGGCTTCCCGGAGGATATCCAACCTGATGAGCTGATCCTTGAGGAATCAAGTGATGGAATCTAGCCATCAGAGGAAGCTGCGGAACCCTCACTTAGAGGATTCAGGATAGACAGCCGAAGGGCTGACCAACCTCGAGAAGTCCAACATGCCAGGCATGAAGGACAGCCTCAGGAACAGCCAGCCCCGGTTCCTGAACCACCGGCTCCGATACAGTCAGCACCCACAGTCACCACTGACGTTCCCGTTCTCCGTAGGTCCACTAGAGAGTCCAGACCTCCAATGAGATATGGCTTTCTAGGTGCGACCAATCTGTTGGATAACGATCCTAAGACTTATGGAGAAGCGATGTCTGACATCGACTCCGGGAAATGGCTTGAGGCTATGAAAGCCGAAATGGACTCCATGAGCGAGAACCAAGTTTGGAGTCTTCTAGATCCACCGAAAGGTGTTAAGCCAGTGGGCTGTAAGTGGGTCTACAAGCGCAAACTTGGCGTTGATGGAGAAGTCACAACCTTTAAGGCTAGGCTTGTAGCTAAGGGATACACTCAACGACCCGGGGTCGATTTTGAGGATACCTACTCGCCAGTAGCCATGGCTAAGTCCATTCGGATTCTGCTTGCCATAGCAGCATGGTATGACTATGAGATATGGCAGATGGACGTGAAAACGGCCTTCCTCAACGGTTTCCTTGAAGAAGAGATCTATATGGATCAGCCGCAGGGTTTCACGGTCACTGGAGAAGAACAGAAAGTCTGTCGCCTCCAGAAGTCCATCTATAGCCTCAAACAAGCCTCCCGAAGTTGGAACATTCGCTTTGATGAAGTAATACGGGGTTATGACTTCATAAAAAATGAATCCGACCCTTGTGTATACAAGAAGGTCAGTGGGAGTTCAATAGTGTTCTTAGTGCTTTATGTGGATGACATTCTGCTCATTGGTAATGACGTTAGAATGTTAGGAAACACAAAAGCATGGTTGTCAACCCAGTTTTCCATGAAGGACTTGGGTGAAGCCTCCTACATCCTAGGAATCCAGATCGTCAGGGACAGATCTAAAAGGATGTTAGGACTCACCCAAAACTCGTATATGGAGAAAGTCCTAAAGAGATATCGAATGGACAACTCCAAACGAGGATTCCTTCCAATGAGGCATGGGATCAAGTTATCCAAGAAACAGTCCCCACAGACTGATGAGGAACTTGAAAGGATGAAGGTCATCCCCTATGCCTCCGCCGTAGGTAGCATACAATATGCGGTCCACTGCACTAGGCCTGACATTGCGTACGCTTTGAGCGTGACAAGCAGATATCAGTCCTGCGCAGGAAAGGCACATTGTAATGCTGTTAAGGGCATCCTTAAGTACCTAAGAAGTGAAAGAAATCGGTGGATCGGCCCGGGAGATTAACGCGTATAGCGGAAGCGCGAAATAGTGCGTA
Source organism: Sesamum alatum (assembly GCA_034509735.1). Classification (NCBI taxonomy): domain Eukaryota; kingdom Viridiplantae; phylum Streptophyta; class Magnoliopsida; order Lamiales; family Pedaliaceae; genus Sesamum; species Sesamum alatum. The sequence continues at coordinate 10,433,488 of JACGWO010000012.1, read as the reverse complement.
ATAAAATTACAAAGCATAATTAAATGGAATTTAAATCATGCATAACGTACATAAACGAATCAAGGGGTGTGCCCTTGATTCTCCCGGGCGTTCGGTGTATCTCATGTTCAATAAAACACAACATGGAGGCCATAGAATTAGAAACGAAAACCATAATTAAAGAACCTACCCGGTTGTAGTTTTTGTCTTCGTTCGGCTACACGCATTGTTCCCCGTTTTGCACCAAGATCTCAAATAAGAGATCCTCTAAATCATCTCACTCGCTCCACCGGAAAGCAAACAACCCTTGTGCTAGCAAGAAATAATTTGGGGAGAAGAGACATCGATAGACGCTATGAATTAACGCAATCAATGTCTCTTATGTTCTTAACTTGAATAAATCAAGAAGAACAAAGTAGTATTCTTGGAGATTAAAGAAAGGGGATGGACGAATTTTTGAGAGGGAATGAGAGATGAGAGTTGTAGAGAATAGTAGGTGTAAGTGTGTGTTTTTTGAGTATTTATAGAAGATGGAATTCCTATTCCTTCTCAAACTCTTCCAAAGAGACACACTTTGACTAGGATTTTGACCTAGTCAAATCCTAGTCAAATTAGGCTTTGATTAAGTCAAATTAATCATGGCCCTTCATCTCATCATTCTCTAGATCAAATCTTGTCCATCCATTTTGATGGGCTTTATGGAATGGGCCTATTTTATTCTAAATTAAATATTCCCATGGACTTTATATTAAAATCCTATTTAATATACTAAGCCCATTAATTAATTAATGGAATGGACTTTATTTAATTCCAAATTAAATAGTCCATGGACTTTATATTAAATCCTATTTAATACCAAGCCCATTAATTAATTAATTCACCCTTTTAATCTAATTAAAAGGAAAGCCCATGCTTTGTAAAATTCATAAATCTAATTTATGAACTCATGCCGATTATTCCAAATAATACATCGAGGCTTGTATCTCCAAGAAGTATAATTTAATTCCATTAAATTAAACCTTCTCCCGGAATTAATTCCAAATTAATTCCCTTTCATTTGGTGTAGCGGGTGTGACTCTTTAGGTTCACCTTTCAGCTAGACTTGAACCTACTTTTTGTTATTTCATAACCAAAGTAGTCCGTTACCATGGGTGGCCATCTAGCAACGGTCCATGGCACTAGAGACTAGGTGAATTTATGGTGTGAACATTTAGGCTCCGAGTTATACGCAGGTGCGGTCCTACCGACGCTCGATACGTACGGGTACGGTCCTACTGTCGCCTGTCTCCCGGCCTTTAGTCTAGGGGTCGGTTCCCATCGTTGACTAGGCAACTATGCATAATGCTCGAGATAGGTTTAACTCGACGTAGGAAATCCTTTCCCACTACATCAAGTGCTACGGCCATAGACTTTGTGAGTCTAAACCATCTCCGAGCGCATAGGAGATCTTGCTGTCATATCCTTTGACAGGGGACAGATCCTATCTTGGAATTCACCGTTCTTACATACTCCGACTGCACTGGACCAGGCTTTATGATGACCATGTGATATAATCGGTCAAATTTCACCAGATCCAAGATACAGCCTTAGTATGTAGGGGACTGCCGTGATCCTCAAGTCCGAGGACTAATCCCGTACTATCGGAACCGGGAATACGAGTCATACCGACCAAGCCCGAGTAGCTTCTATATGACGATTCCCGCGAGTCACCTCAGTCGGCCGCTCCCCAGCAGGCCGACCCACTAACACTGCTTAGACGATCCTCGTCACCCGTCGATGAAACACGACAGCAGATGCTTAGTGCAAGTCTCAAATGGATTCTCGATGCCCTGTCTCGAGATTCCTTTGACTTGGAGTATTTCAGACTGATTCGGTGAAACTGATTTCATGAACCTACCTCCAAGCGTAGTTCCAATTTCCCGAAATGTTATTTCAGTCTGTGGGCGTTTGTTGTGACATCGTATCGATGCAAGCAGTAAGTACAACAAACTCATGCCTATGAATCCTTACTACATTCATTAACATAATATTACTTGTTCACAGATTGACGAATGGTTCTCAGAACAGCCAATACCATTGACTTTCTGGTCACCTATTCTAACAATCTCCCACTTGACCAATAAGTCAATTACCCACTTTGTTCAGAATCCTCTGAGTATGAGTAATCTACGATACCGACTAAGGTATTGTGAGTCCGCTTATATTTCCTTGCGAAGCAATACGGTCTAACCGTGTTACCTCTATCCACCATTGCCTCTTAGAGATGGTGGTTGTCTAAGAATATTTTCGTGGATCTTGTGATGAGATCTCGTGCCAATACTCCCATAGCCAAGTTGCCTGCCATATAGGCGAACATGGCTTGGTCGTGCTAGGCGCCACGTCCATCCTATGGATGCGGTCTTCATCAGTAACCACTATCCGATGCACTCGTCATTGGGCCTGACTGTGCATACCTTTGAGACTAACTGGTTTTCACTTATGCTCTGAAAGCTAGTATCGCTTTAGCCTTCCAAAAACAACTCTCAATAGACGGTGCATCATGAACACATCTTTAGTCCTTATTCAGGTACTAAGGATCGTTCTTGATTGCTGTCTTCAACCCTGCAGTGCATTACCGATTTATGTTGAGCCATGCTAGAAGCACTCTCAACATCGGTTCCTATGCACCGAGTAAACATATCATATGTTTGCCTAGGTTTAAGACGTAGGGGATACTCAACAAGCAAGCCTTCTCATTAGTCCACCGTGACTAAGTCTTGAATGGCTTGATGCTTTATGCATAGTATCCAAGTTTTCTCATCAGTCTTACTATGACTGAGTCTCGAACAACTTGTCCCTCTACATATATGAGTTTTTCTCATCAGTCCACCATGACTGAGTCTTTGAAAAGCTCAATTCATGATATGTATGTGGGATCCCTAAAATGTCATCGAGAATTTTCGTGAGTTACAGTTTGAGTTTTAGTGATTCCTAATGCCTTGAATTCATCCATGAATCAAGAAATTACACACTTAAACACTTGGAACGCCATTTCTACTCCCACTGATCACCTACGTCGTTTAAGACCGAGTCATGCTCCGTATGAGCTCGTCAAAACGAATATTCCAGTTATGCGGTGTTTCAAACCTTGTTTGAATTTCCTAGCGGATTCTATGGCTCCTCTCCATAAATCCTACTACGATTTCCAACATCACGTTCCGCAGGTCATTTGGATTACTATCCAAATTTGACCGAACATATCCGATCACTCGTACCTCTTACGACATTCGGGTTCGTTCTTAAGGGGACTTGGAATATGATCAATTTAAGAAATGCGATTCTAAGCAACGTTAGTATTATTCTGTCGTAAACTTGTACAAATTAGACACCGAATCTAATTTGTCTCCCACTAGTCCCTTGACGTATGTAGGATCCTCTACATGCTCAAGGACTTTGTCGGGACACAGGCTTGCCAAACCATGGCTCCTTGTGCGTGACTCCTAGCAAAGTGCCACGTTCCTTACGTTGGCAATTTTGAGTCTATGTCTACACGGGCTAAGGTAATTGGGCGAAACTTCGATCGATCTTCGTCTAACGAGACTCGATCGTTCCCTTTATCAGAGACCATCATACTTGGCCTTTACAGGAAACGTTTCATTGAGAATTCCATTCTCAACTTGGATGCTCAAGAGCTCCCACTAAATACACGGCCTTTTCGATCCTATCGAAACAGGTTTAATTTTGCAACCATTTATGGTTCACCTCCTTAAGTCTAATTCCCAAACCTCCTATGGGACCTTTAGACTTTTGAACCCTCTTATGGTCTTGTGTATTAGTAACCTACAGTTGTCTTATTGGCTCCCTTCCAATAGACTATTTGGCAAGCCTACTTTGTCCAACAAAGAGCTTTTGGACTTTTATTCTTCATAAAAGACTTGTAAATTTAGTCGATTCGAATCATCTATTTCTAGATTCATCAAACTTTCCAATTTACTTATCGTTTAATAAGAAGAAATGTCCTAGCTGTTGTAGATGCCAAATCTGCAAGTTGGTCTTGATTAATCCATTTAGATAATTTGAATTTTGAGTATCCATAAACCTTTTATGGGATGGTATTTTAGGAATTTACGTACTAGCAAACATGAATCATTATTCAATAATTTTGTTTGATCAATATGTATGTAATAAAACCTTTGTCCAACAAAGAGACATACTTTTGATCATGCTAGGTTACGTAATTCCTATATTATCCTAACATGATCACGATTATGAGCCTAACAAGTCTCTAGTCCTTTTCATCAATGGACCTTGCCATTGTTGAATCCTAGAACTGTTCTTGGCTTTTAAGTCCTTATTCACTTTCTGCAAACCACCTGCAGATTAGTGATAGGAATGGTATCAAATACCAAATAGAGATCATGTCAATACTCAATATCAAATTTTACCTACATTGGAGAGAGGTTTAGAATACTCCCCTTTCCAATGGCCCTCTTTACGACAGTAAATGCTTACGTTCTTAGAATCTATGAACTTGACTGCTTGAACCTTTTGCTCTTTCCTTTACCTCCACCTTGTGTTGTAAAGGAACAACACTTGAAGTGCTGCAATAGTTGATGTTACCTTACCCTTCTTCCTCTTTTAGCGTCTGGCACCCTTGCCTTTCGCTATGGAGGTTGAAGCCTCTCCTACTAGTACCGACGGCGCAGATTTTGCAATCGTTGCCTCGTACTAGGCCAACATAATTACCAACCTATGAAGATCTTTTCTAAGCTCGTTCATGTTGATAATTAATGGTTCGTAGAAGGAAGGAAGAGACTGAAGGATCATGTCAATGTACGTCTCTAAGACTGACGTGGAGGTCTTTTGAGCTTCTCCACTAGTGATTGCATCATCACTCCATGTTCTTTGTACCGACATCCCTTCCGTCATCTTAGCTCCAAACATGCCTTCGTTGCATTTTACCCCACATGCTAGTCCAAGACCATATAGACATGATGCAAACGAAGCATAGTTTGAGCCAACATCATTATATCCTACTTGCCGGTGGTCATCCTTCAACTTTTGAACGCCAAGCGTTGCCTTAGTTGTCGACCCCTCCGGCAAGCGCTGAGGAACGTCCTCATTCCGGTATGTGAGTTAAGGTTCTGGAAATCTAAGACCATCTTAAGATTTTGCAATCAATTCGTGTAATTGGTTCCCTTTTTAATGAGCCTCTTAGTGATGTGTTTGGTGGATTCTTAGACATTCACAACATATATGAAACAGAAAATAATAAGCAGAATGAAGTAATATTTTGGTTAAGTCTCGGTCTTTAGTCCTTAACCTCTCCCACTATTTCTACGAAAACACGGCACTCTCAAACGTTGTTTTCGGGAAATCCTTTCCTAGTGGGCTCGGGATCCACAGCGATCTCCCCCATACCCCGCTTTTACGATTCGCATGAGAAAAGAACCTGTGGGAGGTATTCCATACCATTCTCGTTCCACGAGATTCCCAAGATAATTGCCTCACCCTTTCACGTGATCCCGAGGACTCCAAGCGAATCACGTTATTCGGGCGTTAGACCCGACCCAATCAACCGATTCATAAACTCACTGCTACCTCCACGACTCGTGAGACAGGTAACAGCAGTCTACTCATCGTTCATGACAAAGTGCAGCTTCTTTTAAGCACGATAGTCGTGCCACGACTCGTGAGACCACGCTATCGACCTAAAAGATCTTCCTCACTTTTGCCATGGATGGAAGGCTTGGACAGACTCCCAGAGTCCTAGTCCATTTATTAAGGGTCTATATTTAACTTGGTTCAACCAAGTGAGAGTTTTGATAGAACGAGACCTCATCACATATATTAAGTATTGCATTGCGTGCGTTATGGCAGAAATATTCTAAGCGTGAATGTAACCATACATAAAGCATATAGAATAATCATAAGCATAAAATACGCATCGCATGCAAAATAAAGTCTAGCACGCCCCTGTAGGATGATCACAAGCCCAAACCTATGCGACCCACTGAGCCCGCAGTGGATCTATGGTCAATCTAAAGGGTAGGCCCTACACTATTACAAGTTTTAATAACCCATTACATGCAATGGGCCTTGTAAGTCCTCTTTATCTTCTTGGGCTCTCCATCGTGGGCCTACACCGGGCTTCTTCTCCATGGATCCTCCGTGGGCCATCTGATGGCAACCTCCATGGGCCTCCAACACCTTGGGCTTATCTTCTCTTGCAGCTTTTATTTACAAAAAAAATAAAACCTCACCACTAATTCTACTCTCATTACATCATAAAATAAGAAACCCCAATTAAACATTTGGGGGGGAGTACATTGGGAGGGAGAGAGAAAGCCTTATTATTCCAAGGCACTAGAAGAGAGACAGAGAGGAAAATAAAGAGGCACACAGGCCACAACCCAACAAATAAATGTAAATAAACCATACATGCGGTCCAGGGGCTTTGTGATCATCCTTTGTCAAATCAATTAACACAAAATAGCACAAATACATATCCCACGTAAAATATGCTATATACCAACATCCATGATAATCCATACCATAAAATAAATGCAGAGAAACTACATGTAAAATATCCACACCGAACATTGGATAATAGTGCAACCTATGCACAACGATTTTTGTTGGAAAAACCTTTTCCATAATTAACAAGGCAATATTAATTCTATGAAATATAAAATCTCAACCAAAATTAAAATGCCCCAAGTTAATTAATTCAGAAAAATTCCCAGAATTATACAGAAAAATCAAATTTTTCTGAAACACAAAAATCAACAATTCAAGAATATGCCCATTTATTCAAGAATTCCAAAATCCAACATTCGTGCAATATTAATACATGTTAAGATCTACTCATGCTCAAACCATAAAATAACCATGATGTCCAACATCATAAAAACGCAGAAATTATTGCGAAATTTCACATATGAATTTTGATCATTGGTGCAACCATTGCAAAAATTAAATCTTGTTAGGAAACCCTTTCCTCATCAACCAAGCAATATTTATTTTAGAAAAATTCCAAATCTCAAAAAATAAATATTATAAGTCAACGGGTTCAGAATAATGCAGAAAATATCATAAAAATAATACAGTAAAAACAGTTTTGAAAAACGAGCCAAAAACGGGAGAGAAACGGAAAACGGCACAGCCGGCCGGCCAGGCGCGCGCGCGCGCGCGCACGCGCCCATGCTGCGCGCGCCCAGCGCGCGCGGCCGGCACAGCGCGCGCGCTGTCCGCGCACGCTGGGCGCGCTGGCCGGGCGCGCGCAGGCCCCTGCCTGCACGCGCGCCCGGCCGCGCCCCTGTGCGCGCGGCCAGCGTGCTGCTGCTGCCGGTTCGCCGTTTTTCACTCCTTTTCGATTTTTCATGCAATTTTTCTGAACCACAAGATAAATTAAACCCTAGAACATGTATAAAACACATTCAAGAAAACCAAGATCCAAAAATCCCATGCAAAAATTAAACGCCAATAAATATCTACGATAAACATGCTATAAACGTAAATTAAAAACACGTTTATCATGCTTAAACGCACATAGCACATAGAATTCTAGGCCTATACACCGAACCGGGCTCTGATACCACTGAAAAGAAATATGTGGATCGGCCCGGGAGATTAACGCGTATAGCGGAAGCGCGAAATAGTGCGTAATAAAATTACAAAGCATAATTAAATGGAATTTAAATCATGCATAACGTACATAAACGAATCAAGGGTGTGCCCTTGATTCTCCCGGGCGTTCGGTGTATCTCATGTTCAATAAAACACAACATGGAGGCCATAGAATTAGAAACGAAAACCATAATTAAAGAACCTACCCGGTTGTAGTTTTGTCTTCGTTCGGCTACACGCATTGTTCCCCGTTTTGCACCAAGATCTCAAATAAGAGATCCTCTAAATCATCTCACTCGCTCCACCGGAAAGCAAACAACCCTTGTGCTAGCAAGAAATAATTTGGGGAGAAGAGACATCGATAGACGCTATGAATTAACGCAATCAATGTCTCTTATGTTCTTAACTTGAATAAATCAAGAAGAACAAAGTAGTTATTCTTGGAGATTAAAGAAAGGGGATGGACGAATTTTTGAGAGGGAATGAGAGATGAGAGTTGTAGAGAATAGTAGGTGTAAGTGTGTGTTTTTTGAGTATTTATAGAAGATGGAATTCCTATTCCTTCTCAAACTCTTCCAAAGAGACACACTTTGACTAGGATTTTTGACCTAGTCAAATCCTAGTCAAATTAGGCTTTGATTAAGTCAAATTAATCATGGCCCTTCATCTCATCATTCTCTAGATCAAATCTTGTCCATCCATTTTGATGGGCTTTATGGAATGGGCCTATTTTTATTCTAAATTAAATATTCCCATGGACTTTATATTAAAATCCTATTTAATATACTAAGCCCATTAATTAATTAATGGAATGGACTTTATTTAATTCCAAATTAAATAGTCCATGGACTTTATATTAAATCCTATTTAATACCAAGCCCATTAATTAATTAATTCACCCTTTTAATCTAATTAAAAGGAAAGCCCATGCTTTGTAAAATTCATAAATCTAATTTATGAAACTCATGCCCGATTATTCCAAATAATACATCGAGGCTTGTATCTCCAAGAAGTATAATTTAATTCCATTAAATTAAACCTTCTCCCGGAATTAATTCCAAAATTAATTCCCTTTCATTTGGTGTAGCGGGTGTGACTCTTTAGGTTCACCTTTCAGCTAGACTTGAACCTACTTTTTTTTATTTCATAACCAAAGTAGTCGTTACCATGGGTGGCCATCTAGCAACGGTCCATGGCACTAGAGACTAGGTGAATTTATGGTGTGAACATTTAGGCTCCGAGTTATACGCAGGTGCGGTCCTACCGACGCTCGATACGTACGGGTACGGTCCTACTGTCGCCTGTCTCCCGGCCTTAGTCTAGGGTCGGTTCCCATCGTTGACTAGGCAACTATGCATAATGCTCGAGATAGGTTTAACTCGACGTAGGAAATCCTTTCCCACTACATCAAGTGCTACGGCCATAGACTTTGTGAGTCTAAACCATCTCCGAGCGCATAGGAGATCTTGCTGTCATATCCTTTGACAGGGGACAGATCCTATCTTGGAAATTCACCGTTCTTACATACTCCGACTGCACTGGACCAGGCTTATGATGACCATGTGATATAATCGGTCAAATTTCACCAGATCCAAGATACAGCCTTAGTATGTAGGGGACTGCCGTGATCCTCAAGTCCGAGGACTAATCCCGTACTATCGGAACCGGGAATACGAGTCATACCGACCAAGCCCGAGTAGCTTCTATATGACGATTCCCGCGAGTCACCTCAGTCGGCCGCCCCCAGCAGGCCGACCCACTAACACTGCTTAGACGATCCTCGTCACCCGTCGATGAAACACGACAGCAGATGCTTAGTGCAAGTCTCAAATGGATTCTCGATGCCCTGTCTCGAGATTCCTTTGACTTGGAGTATTTCAGACTGATTCGGTGAAACTGATTTCATGAACCTACCTCCAAGCGTAGTTCCAATTTCCCGAAATGTTATTTCAGTCTGTGGGCGTTTTGTTGTGACATCGTATCGATGCAAGCAGTAAGTACAAACAAACTCATGCCTATGAATCCTTACTACATTCATTAACATAATATTACTTGTTCACAGATTGACGAATGGTTCTCAGAACAGCCAATACCATTGACTTTCTGGTCACCTATTCTAACAATCTCCCACTTGACCAATAAGTCAATTACCCACTTTGTTCAGAATCCTCTGAGTATGAGTAATCTACGATACCGACTAAGGTATTGTGAGTCCGCTTATATTTCCTTGCGAAGCAATACGGTCTAACCGTGTTACCTCTATCCACCATTGCCTCTTAGAGATGGTGGTTGTCTAAGAATATTTTCGTGGATCTTGTGAATGAGATCTCGTGCCAATACTCCCATAGCCAAGTTGCCTGCCATATAGGCGAACATGGCTTGGTCGTGCTAGGCGCCACGTCCATCCTATGGATGCGGTCTTCATCAGTAACCACTATCCGATGCACTCGTCATTGGGCCTGACTGTGCATACCTTTGAGACTAACTGGTTTTCACTTATGCTCTGAAAGCTAGTATCGCTTTAGCCTTCCAAAAAACAACTCTCAATAGACGGTGCATCATGAACACATCTTTAGTCCTTATTCAGGTACTAAGGATCGTTCTTGATTGCTGTCTTCAACCCTGCAGTGCATTACCGATTTATGTTGAGCCATGCTAGAAGCACTCTCAACATCGGTTCCTATGCACCGAGTAAACATATCATATGTTTGCCTAGGTTTAAGACGTAGCGGATACTCAACAAGCAAGCCTTCTCATTAGTCCACCGTGACTAAGTCTTGAATGGCTTGATGCTTTATGCATAGTATCCAAGTTTTCTCATCAGTCTTACTATGACTGAGTCTCGAACAACTTGTCCCTCTACATATATGAGTTTTTCTCATCAGTCCACCATGACTGAGTCTTTTGAAAAGCTCAATTCATGATATGTATGTGGATCCCCTAAAATGTCATCGAGAATTTTCGTGAGTTACAGTTTGAGTTTTAGTGATTCCTAATGCCTTGAATTCATCCATGAATCAAGAAATTACACACTTAAACACTTGGAACGCCATTTCTACTCCCACTGATCACCTACGTCGTTTAAGACCGAGTCATGCTCCGTATGAGCTCGTCAAAAACGAATATTCCAGTTATGCGGTGTTTCAAACCTTGTTTGACTTTGTGAGTCTAAACCATCTCCGAGCGCATAGGAGATCTTGCTGTCATATCCTTTGACAGGGACAGATCCTATCTTGGAATTCACCGTTCTTACATACTCCGACTGCACTGGACCAGGCTTATGATGACCATGTGATATAATCGGTCAAATTTCACCAGATCCAAGATACAGCTTAGTATGTAGGGGACTGCCGTGATCCTCAAGTCCGAGGACTAATCCCGTACTATCGGAACCGGGAATACGAGTCATACCGACCAAGCCCGAGTAGCTTCTATATGACGATTCCCGCGAGTCACCTCAGTCGGCCGCTCCCCAGCAGGCCGACCCACTAACACTGCTTAGACGATCCTCGTCACCCGTCGATGAAACACGACAGCAGATGCTTAGTGCAAGTCTCAAATGGATTCTCGATGCGCTTGTCTCGAGATTCCTTTGACTTGGAGTATTTCAGACTGATTCGGTGAAACTGATTTCATGAACCTACCTCAAAGCGTAGTTCCAATTTCCCGAAATGTTATTTCAGTCTGTGGGCGTTTGTTGTGACATCGTATCGATGCAAGCAGTAAGTACAACAAACTCATGCCTATGAATCCTTACTACATTCATTAACATAATATTACTTGTTCACAGGATTGACGAATGGTTCTCAGAACAGCCAATACCATTGACTTTCTGGTCACCTATTCTAAACAAGAAGGACTAAGGAAATGTTCCTAGTCTATGGCAATGGAGAACTA